>JANFOE010003069.1:0-55796 GCA_025667525.1 Glebionis coronaria | reverse complement strand
TTTTTTTTTTTTTTCTTTTTTTTTTTTTTTTTTTTTTCTTTTTTTTCAAAACAGATCAGGCTCGTGGACATGAACAAATTTAATAAGAAAAATAAAGTCATCATCATAAACAGATTCGTGCTTCAAATTACCCGAACATATAAGCAGATTATCTAAACTGTCATACCAACACTTATTAACCAAACAAGCAGTCTAAATCAGCATCTCACACATCTTCCATAATCACGAATCCATCACAAATTGCTATCAATCAATTCACAATTAAACTGATTAACAAAATATAAAAAAACGAGCTCACCTTTTTGAAGAAACCTTTGAGTAGAAGCGTCAGCGCTGAGCTGGCTTAGACCTTAAAACGACACAGACACAATATCCACCATTTTCGATCCACCATTAAACACCATTACTCACCTCAAACATAAACTTATCTTCAAACCAAATTTAGTTCGAACCAGTAACCATTTAAATCTCGTTTATCAGTGGGATAAACAAGTTATTATCCCTTTTTTATTGTTGTGATTTTAGTGTAATTAAATAGTAACGAGAGTGTTCATTATTCAGTAACATTTAATAGAACTAATTTGCAGTAAAAATAAGAACAATTATATAGCATAAAGAAAATGATTTCATTAATTCTCAAAAGTTTACAAAACTGATTAAAAGGAAAAATACAATTTATAAAAACAAGATTACACTACTCCTAACTAAAAATTACACTAAAGAAGGAGATGCTTTTACAGTAAAAATAATGGGTTTATATAGGCGAACCCGAGAGGTATTGGGGTTGGTTTGTTGAAGACGAGAAACGAATATTGGCCCTTGATTAAGCATCTTGGCTCTCTTTCTTCCATCTATCTTGATCAAACGGCTGTAATTCGTCCTTGTTTACTCGGATCGCCACCCGGTCATATCCTGTGCTTCTTCTTTGTTGATGTGTCCTCTTTTAGTTGATGGATTGGTGAGGATGTGCTGTATGAGCCAATCACAGGCTGCCACGTTAACGGGTTGAGAGAATCTTCAATCTTCGGATTAAGGGGAGAATTAATTAAGGGCGCGTGTGTTATCACGCGCCTTAATTAATAAAAGCCCCAATTTTATTGACAAGCTAGGGTTTGGGTAAATGAGTGACTGGTTATTTGGGGGTAAAAGAAAGTGAGGAGATGAAAGGAAGACTTTGGGAATATCGAAATAAATGTGTGTTGTGTATTGATAGGTGTGAAAACACCCATCCTTTTACCACTTAATTACAATAATAACCAGGCCAAAACGTGTATTTTATGTCGTAAATGTCGGAATTATGCGTGGTTTGTGTTTTTGTTGGATTTAGGACGAAAATGTTAAAAGGGGAGAAAACACGGGCTTTCACGGGCTTTTATCGAAGAAAAAGACAAAAGACGAAGTCAAGAAATCAAGAGTGCAAAAAGAACGGAAGTCCAAGGCCCATTCTAAATATTTATCAAAGAAAAAGTCCACAGACGGAAGTTTAATAAAAGCCGAAGAACTCAAGTCTAAATTAATGAAGAAATTACAAGACGAGTTTATTAATCCCGAGACAAAAGTCGAAGAATTAAGAAGACGAGGACTAAACGAGAAATAAAGAAAGAAGAAAGAGAGGAGGAAGCTTCCACTAATCCTCTCCTCCTCCACTATAAATAGGATCATTAAGATTTCATTTGTTTTTGTTAGCTAATTTGACACATTAGTCTTTCCAATTTATTTTCATGTCATTTTAATTACTTGTCAATTTACATTCCTTGTCTTGCACCTTAATTCCTTTAATTCCAAGTAAGTTTAATCTTTACTTTTGTTGTTTAATCCTTTCTTTAAT
Organism: Glebionis coronaria; assembly: GCA_025667525.1. NCBI lineage: Eukaryota > Viridiplantae > Streptophyta > Magnoliopsida > Asterales > Asteraceae > Glebionis > Glebionis coronaria. Next base: position 53,968 of record JANFOE010003069.1, on the reverse strand, counting down.
CAAGTTTTATATTAATCTCTCATTCTACCTTTCTTGTTTTGCTTAATCTTTGTGCTTATCATCTTATTGTCATGCTTATTTGATTTATGGTTATGTTTTTATGTGTTTGGATGTGTTAGCTTATTGATTTGATAGCTTATTGTGTGTTTGATTTGATTTAAGTTAAGTTTTTATTAGTTTGTTTTATTAAAAGTTGATTTTTAATTTTTAATTTTATTAGTGTTTTTCAAGTTTTTGATTTGTGGTTAAATTAGTTTTTCTTAAAATTGTTTTAGATTAAGTTTTGGTTATTTGGTTATTTGATTTTAGCTTATTCTAGCTTATTTCTTAAGTTTTATGTTACTGTTTATCTTGCCTAAATTTCTTCGGAAAAGGGTTTTGTTTTCCTGAAAACATACCTTTTCCGAAATGTCCATTATTCCGAAATAGCCATTTCTCTGAATTCATCATTTCCATGAAATCTTCTTTTTTCTGAGTTAACCTTTTTTCCGAAAATAGCATTTTTCCGAAGATATACTTTTTTCGAAATTTTACTCTTTTCTGAAAAGTCCTTTTTTCTGAATTTGCCTTTTTCCGAAAATAGCCTTTTTCTGAAGATCCTATTTTTCTGAAAACATTGTTATTCCGAAATTTTCATTTTTCTGAAAAGATTGATTTTTCCGAAGATATCACTTTTACTGAAAAGATCATTTTTCCGAAAATCCTACTTTTTCTGAATTTGTCATTTTTCCGAAAATACTACTTTTTCTGAAATTGTCATTTTTCCGAAAATGTCTCTTTTTTTGAAAAGGGTGTTATTCCGAAAAAGTTATTTTTCCGAAAAAATCATTTTTCCGAAGAAATGAAATTTCTGAATTGCACTGTAGCTTTTCCGAAATAGTATCGTTCCTGCTTGCTTGTTTTAATTTATTGTCTTAGATTTAGTTTTCAAAGTTTTCAAAGTTTTCTAGTTTTTATTTTTAGAGGAAAAGTGACAGTTTTTCTCATTTTACTTTTAGCCTATTTTAATTATGTTTTTGCATTTTTATTTACTTGTCAAATTTACTTTTCGTCAAGTTTTAATTACTCGTCATATAATTTCTCGTCATTTATCTTTAAAGTTTTTTAAATATTGCACATTTACATTTTAATTAGTCTTAGCTTTAATTAATCGCCTTTTACTTTAAGGTCTTGCAATTTAATTACATTACAACGACCAAATCTTTATGTTTCACCAAAAGACGACTGAGTCGCACTTAAACCAATAATCAATTCGAAAAGATCGAACGACAAAATTTTCTTACTAGGCCAAAAGCCTAGTATTAAATGGCGCCGCTGCGGGCTCTTTTCGTTAAGATTAACGGTTTTCTGTGAGAGACGCGTTGCTTTTTGGGATCCGTTCGTTCGTGAGCGTTATTTTGCTTGCTTAAAAATTTCCAAAAATCCATAAAAATTAAAAAATTTCAAAAATCTAAAATTTTTTTATTTTTATAGTGTATATATATTGTCTATTGCTTTGGTATCTTTTTCTTTAGTTTTTGCAGGTGTATGCGTACTAGATCTTCAATTTATCCAGAGCCCGAGACTCGTGAAGATTTAGCTATGGCAGGTGTGAACATCAACAATAATCCACCGCACCTCAACAATAACAACAACAATGTTCTTCCACAGCCCGATCTTTGGACAATGGAGGAGCTTTTTCAACCCACAATGTTTGGACGAGGAGGATTTATTGCGCCGATGCAAATCACGGCTCCAGAGTTTTCGTTGAAGCATCACATGATCCAACAAGTGCAAACTAACCCTTTTCGCGGATTGCCGGATGATGATGCCAACAAGCACCTCGACAAATTCATTACTATAACTCAAAGCATGAAGTTGCCCAGTGTTACTATGGATGTCCTTCGCCTTCAACTTTTTCCACATACTTTATCACACCACGCCGAAAAATGGTTTGATCGTCTCCTGAAGAATTCCATTCATACTTGGGACGACATGACTCAACGATTTTTCTCGCGCTACTTTCCACCATCCATGATCACGAGCCTTCGAAATCAAATCAGCAGTTTCATGCAAGAACCCGATGAATCTCTCTTTGATGCTTGGGAAAGATATAATGTTTTGATCGATCGATGTCCAAATCACAATATGCTCCCCGTTACCTTAATTGATACTTTCTACAACGGTTTGACTTTTCGTGATCGTGATACGATTAATGCAGCCGCCGGTGGCACATATATGAAAAGAAGACCCGAGGAGTGTAGAGAGCTTATTGAGAACATGACTACTCATCACAAAAATTGGGATTCCTCCGCTTCTTCAGGAACAACCCGAGAGTCAATGTTTCTTCTACTTCAGCAAACCCCGACATGACCGAATTCACCCGCATGATGGCCGAAATGAACAAAAATATCTTGCTCATAGCTACAAACCAACAACAACAAGTTAAAGCTGTAGCAATTTCTTGTGAGACATGTGGCGGTCCTCACTCATACACTGATTGTCCTTCTACTCAAGGCAATCCAGAAAACGTGTATGATGCTTATGGTAACTATCCCGGAAAATTACCAAGCCCGACCTCAAGGGGATCAAAATTTGCTAAGTTACCGTTCTAACAACTATCTTTCACCCGGTTTGTCTCCTCAAAACCACAACCCCAACAACAATTACAATAGAAGCAACCAAATCCCACCTCGAGCTTCTAACCCTTATCCCCCACCCGCTCAACAAGCCCCACCCATCAATCACGATGTTGACACCTTAATGAGAACCCAAGGAGAGCAAATTAAGAATCTGCAAAGCCAAATTATCAATTTGAAAGGGGATATCACTAAGCAAGGTAATGACATTAGATCCGAGCTTCGACATGATATACAAACCTCTTTTAGCACTCAAACAAATGATTTGAAGAATATGCTGGCTAGTTTCTTATCAACCACTCCACCCTCTACTTCGGGCTCTCTACCTCCCAACACCGTCACCAACCCGAGAGCGAATGTGAGTGCTATTACTACACGCATTAGAGCAACCATAGTAGGACCATCTATCCCTCCCCCAGTTATTCCATCTACATCTCCTCCACCACTATTTACCCCTCCTACTCCCACGCCTAGTATTAGTTCTCCATTACCGTCTCCACCTCTTATTGATGTACCCAAGAAGAATCCTTCACCAACCCCACCTTCCACCTATAAACCCAACATCCCATATTCTTCTCGCTTGGACAAGCCTAACTTGCTAACTAAGGATGACATTCAAGTGTCGAACTATTTGAAGATGATCTCTCAAATGAATTTCAACATTATCCTTGTTGAAGCACTTGTCCACATGCCGAAATTTGTCAAAGCATTCAAGGAATTGCTTAATAAGAAGGAAAAACTGGTTGAGCTCGCCAACACACGCTTAAATGAAAACTGTTCTGCAGTCATTCTTAAAGAACTTCCGGAAAAACTTGGAGATCCCGGTCGTTTTGTGTTGCCTTGCATTTTTAACAAAACCGAAGAATTTACTGCCCTAGCTGATCTCGGGGAAAGTATAAATCTGATGCCTTTAAGTGTTTGGACAGCACTATCACTACCCGACCTTACACCAACGAAGATGACTCTTGAGCTTGCAAATCGCACTCTCGCTTACCCTGTTGGTATTGCCGAAGATGTGTTCATTAAAGTTGGCACCTTCACTCTTCCGGTCGACTTTGTTGTTGTTGATTATGAAATGGACCCTCGTATTCCTTTAATACTTGGTCGGCCATTCTTGAGAACCGGAAGAGCTCTAGTCGATGTTGCTGAAGGTGAGCTAATTTTAAGGGTCGGGAATGAACAACAAGTGTTCAAAATGGGGAAGATCACAAACAAATCCTATGGAAGAGAAACAACGAATATGATTAATGTGCTTGATGATTTTGTCGTCTAAAATAATCCTCTATTCGATTCTTGCTTTGATAATCCACTGTTCCAAATGATGTGGATAATTCTCTCTCCAATTCTGATCCTCCACCAATTTATGATTCTCCACCGATCTTTGATACTTATGATGACGATTGTAGTTCTAATGGAGATGATTATGATGATTTCACTTATGAGTATCCAGACATGCCCACTTATGATGATTTTGATGAGGCCGATACTCTTTCGAGTGATTCTTCACATGATGAAGATCCTCCGCCAACCATGCTTAATCCTACTTTGGATGACTACTCATTTGAGGAATAATTTTCTACTTTTCTCAATACATACTTCCCTCATGAGAGTGATGCCCCTCCTTTAGACTTTGATGATTATGGTCTTTATCCTACTTTGGATATGAAGAAATCTGGTTCAAAGGAGAAAAAGCCGGCGACACCGATATCAGCAGCACTTATGTCTTAACTCCTCTCTATCCTCCTTCTGAGGATGAGACTGGAGATTTATGATCGGATCTTCTTCAGGATCTGCTGAGCATGAGTGTTATTTTCCCCTAAAGGAAAAGGTGTTCGACCCCGGCATTGCACTTTTCATGCCATCTCAGTATCCATCTGATGAAATAAAAGGAAAAATCTTTGGGACTTATAGAGATATGCTTGCACTTCACCCTTGCTACCACCGTGCTCCATCTTTGCTTAAGGGAACCTTGCCTACTCTTCTTTGGCTTGCCTTGTTCGCCTTAAGCTTGTGCTATTTAATGGACGAAAACCATGTATTTGATCTCGGTGGATGTGTTTCAATCTTCTTCCTATGCTAATCAAGGTCGAGTCAGGCTCACGACTCGGTTATAAAAAACAAGCGCTTTTTGGGAGGCAACCCAAGTATCTATCCTTTTTCTCTTATTTTTATAATAAGTGTAGGGGAGACCCTAGTATGTTGTTTGTTTTCTTCTTTCTAATCATGTACAGGGATTCGAGCTTTCAAGGATCCATTCTTGATGACTTTTGACGAACCGTGATTCCGTGTACCCGTCTTCCCGGTTCTATCCTAAATTCTTTTCGATTCACTATTTTATATTTTGCAATATTCAAATAGGAATCACTTTAGTTGTCTCTTCCTTAGCAAGATTTAAACAACGTGCACAATGTCCTAAGTGTAGGGGAGTTTACTCCCACATGCTTAAACATTGAGGACAATGTTTATATCAAGTGTAGGGGGGACTTCTATCGAAGTTAAGTGGTCTTTTCCTTGTATTTGTCCTCATTTTAACCGGAAAATCAATTTTTCGACATTTTTCAAAATTTTTGATCTATTTTGGCCTAGTAGTTTTACCTTTGTATAGTTATTTTCCTTCTTTACTAGAATAAATTTTTAATAAAGTGGTTTTAATTTTCAACGTTGTGATTCTTTTGACTCAACCCGGGTTTACTTATCTAAGTTTACTCTAGCTAGTATCCTTAACGTGTTTCAGTCAAGTTTTGCTAGGCTTTTATATAGGGAGCTTTAAAACGCGAAAGTCTTAACTCTCACAGGTTAAGAACAAGAACTTTTCGCAAGTTCCTATAATTGATCCTAGAGAGTCATTTATCAAGGGAACTTAAAAATGCGAATTTTAAACTTGAAAAAGTCTAAGAGTTTGCAAGATCCTATAGACGACTCGAAAACCCAAAAATTTGATTTAATAGGCTAAGCATCCACGAGTCTCATTCCGTGAGATTTTAAATTGTGGAGAACGAGAGATGATAGAGTCAATTATAAGTTTGGTATTCTTTCGTGAATTTATGTGAGTTAATTACAAGCCTATTCTCCCATCGCTTGCTAATAAATTTATCTGCAATAAATAAGGTTGTACGATTTGAAAAGTTACTTAGCTTCTAGCCCAAGATCGTTTAAAAGTTGCTCGGTATTGATTAGAGTTCATAGCCAAGGCATAACTTATTGAAGCGGGATGCGAAGATTGGCGAGTCCGAAAAGGCCCTAACAAGGCATGAGGGCTACATTTTGTTGCTAAAGATCCAAAAGTGATGTGAAGAATCATTTATCGAAAATCAATATGAAGGATCGAGACACACGACGAAAAGCAAATACTCCCCTAAAGATCATGGAGAAGTCTATCCGAAAAGACCCTAACAAGGTATGAGGATAAATAGATCCAATTCCTAAAAGGAGGCGGATCGTTGTATATCAAAGTCCAAAATAAAGATTGGAGAAAAGTGAAGAAGTCGTGGTCCAAATATGAAGAATCTCTCAAAACTTCAAGTGAAGAAATTCCTATTATGAAGAGAAGACCATTATTTCATGAACGTCTCTCAAGATTTGAAGTATGAAGTCGCTGCCAAATATCGGTCCGAGAAAGGTCTCAAATCGTGAAGCGAGTTATGCCAAGATATGAACTTTTTGAGGTCCCGAGAAGCAGTTTTAAAAGATTTTGTCTTTTAGCTAACTATTGATTAAATCGTCCCACTTTATTTTCAGCCTAATAAACTATCGAAATAAGTCAACAATGCATCCTCGTGATCATTCAAGACAACAATAAAATATAAGAGATACACCTAGGAATAAGGGAGTCTAAGTAAATAATTGGCCCACATGAGTTCGTGTTAGTTTGCTAACTTATAATAACAATGATCTCGTTTTTAAGCTTGGTTTGGAGAATGTGAAAACTTGAGGATGATGATCATTCATGACATTTCCAAAACCCTAAGGTATATCTTTTATTTCTTTACTTACTTTCTTCCTTTGAATGTTTATAATTTTCTATCTCTTTAATAAAGGCCAATATGGATTGATTATAATGGAAAATGTAACACGTGCTTTGTAACTAATGCATTGCATGAGGACATTGCAATGGTCAAGTGTAGGGGATGTGATAGGTGTGAAAACACCCATCCTTTTACCACTTAATTACAATAATAACCAGGCCAAAACGTGTATTTTATGTCGTAAATGTCGGAATTATGTGTGGTTTGTATTTTTGTTGTGATTTAGGACGAAAATGTGAAAAGGGGAGAAACACGGGCTTTCACGGGCTTTTATCGAAGAAAAAGACAAAAGACGAAGCCAAGAAATCAAGAGTGCAAAAAGAACGGAAGTCCAAGGCCTATTCTAAAGATTTATCGAAGAAAAAGTCCAAAGATGGAAGTTTAATAAAAGCCGAAGAACTCAAGTCTAAATTAATGAAGAAATTACAAGACGAGTTTATTAATCCCGAGACAAAAGTCGAAGAATTAAGAAGACGAGGAATAAACGAGAAATAAAGAAAGAAGAAAGAGAGGAGGAAGCTTCCACTAATCCTCTCCTCCTCCACTATAAATAGGATCATTAAGCTTTCATTTGTTTTTGTTAGCTAATTTGACACATTAGTCTTTCTAATTTATTTTCATGTCATTTTAATTACTTGTCAATTTACATTCCTTGTCTTGCACCTTAATTCTTTTAATTCCAAGTAAGTTTAATCTTTACTTTTGTTGTTTAATCCTTTCTTTAATCAAGTTTTATACTAATCTCTCATTCTACCTTTCTTGTTTTGCTTAATCTTTGTGCTTATCATCTTATTGTCATGCTTATTTGATTTATGGTTATGTTTTTATGTGTTTGGATGTGTTAGCTTATTTATTTGATAGCTTATTGTGTGTTTGATTTGATTTAAGTTAAGTTTTTATTAGTTTGTTTTATTAAAAGTTGATTTTTAATTTTTAATTTTATTAGTGTTTTTCAAGTTTTTGATTTGTGGTTAAATTAGTTTTTTTTTAAAAGTGCTTTAGATTAAGTTTTGGTTATTTGGTTATTTGATTTTAGCTTATTCTAGCTTATTTCTTAAGTTTTATGTTACTGTTTATCTTGCCTAAATTTCTTCGGAAAAGGATTTTGTTTTCCTGAAAACATACCTTTTCCGAAATGTCCATTATTCCGAAATAGCCATTTCTCTGAATTCATCATTTCCATGAAATATTCTTTTTTCTGAATTAACCTTTTTTCCGAAAATAGCATTTTTCCGAAGATATACTTTTTCCGAAATTTTCCTTTTTTCTGAAAAGTCCTTTTTTCTGAATTTGCCTTTTTTCCGAAAATAGCCTTTTTCCGAAGATCCTGTTTTTCTGAAAACATTGTTATTCCGAAATTTTCATTTTTCTGAAAAGATTGATTTTTCCGAACATATCACTTTTACTGAAAAGATCATTTTTCCGAAAATCCTACTTTTCTGAATTTGTCATTTTTCCGAAAATACTACTTTTTCTGAAATTGTCATTTTTCCGAAAATGTCTCTTTTTCTAAAAAGGGTGTTATTCCGAAAAAGTTATTTTTCCGAAAAAATCATTTTTCCGAAGAAATGAAATTTCTGAATTGCACTGTAGCTTTTCCGAAATAGTTATCGTTCCTGCTTGCTTGTTTTAATTTCTTGTCTTAGATTTAGTTTTCAAAGTTTTCAAAGTTTTCTAGTTTTTATTTTTAGAGGAAAAGTGACAGTTTTTTTTATTTTTACTTTTAGCCTATTTTAATTACGTTTTTGCATTTGTATTTACTTGTCAAATTTACTTTTCGTCAAGTTTTAATTACCCGTCATTTAATTTCTCGTCATTTATCTTTAAAGTTTTTTAAATATTGCACATTTATATTTTAATTAGTCTTAGCTTTAATTAATCGCCTTTTACTTTAAGGTCTTGCAATTTAATTACACTACAACGACCAAATCTTTGTGTTTCACCAAAAGACGACTGAGTCGCACTTAAACCAATAATCAATTCGAAAAGGTCGGAGGATTAAATTTTCTTACTAGGCCAAAAGCCTAGTATTATGTATACGGTTGACCAAAGTGAAATGTTTTCACTTTTTATATACTTTCCATCGTCTCATATTTTTACCATTTTGGACTTTGACCCTTTATACTCCTTCCGTTACATATTGTTGTCACATGGGCTTGAGCCCATGTAAATCCATCCGTCCCATGTTAATGTAAATAGATGTGAATTTGGGCTTGGGCCCTTTTACTTTTCCATCCGTTTAGATATGATAAGTGCATTTGGGCTTTTTTTGGGCTTTTAGGTACAAATTGAATAGTTAAAATCCATATTGGGATTTTGAGCCCAATAACCAAGAGTGGGGCCCACAAAGTCCAAAATCCTCCATTAATATAAAATCTGCTAAAATCGAGATCGTTTTTGGCATTGTTGATCTTTTTCTTCAAACTCGTGTCGTTTTTTGTCGGTTTTCGTGAACTTGGTACCTACACACATCAAACACCAAACAGACATATACAAGGCATTTTCAAAGGTTTTATGCACTTTATGTTCATTTCTAGATACAAATGATATGAGTAAAATCACTCATATCAAACTCCACCTTGCTAAGCAATTGTCGTGTCCTCACGCAATGATAAAATAAAACACTAACTACACTTTTATTTGACTTTTGAAACTTTATTTTTCAAAGACATAAAGTATTGCTTTCATTATTTGAAAAATAACTTTTAGGATCATAAAACTCAAATAGATTCATCGTCCCCGACTTTTCACTTTTCCATGCCAAGTGCAAAAACAAGATCATTGTCAATCATAAGCCCCAAAATTAAATCAACTCATACAAGTAATTTGTGTTAAACTTAATCTCCTATTATTCCTAATTGTATCTCTTGATTTTATTTGTCATTCACCCAAAAGCTCATTTGACTTTATTTGATATTTATTAGTCCAAAAATGAAGATAAGAACGGTGTAAACTCAACGCTCAAAACCTAACCTCGACTTTAAAAACCGTTGTCACTAAAGAAAGCCCACATCAAGGATAACTTAACACGATTTGAGGGATAAATCCCCGGACCCGAAATTTGGCTAATAGGACTACTTAAAAGCAAAAATAAAACCTCCAAAGTCAATTATGACCGTATATGGAGTTAGCAACAACTACATCATAACACCTTGGGGCTCTTTAAGATGCAATTGTGCTCCTTATTTAAAATCCACACCCGAATACTCCTTGGAAAAAAATAAGGAAATTGACATCACCATCCCACCTTACGGCTCATGATGATGAAGCAATTTTTATTCAACACGTCCCCTTGTCATACACCCTAAGGCTCTAATGACAAGGTTAGTGCTACATGACACCCACCCGAAGGCTCCTAGAGAACATGTTTTTATTTATTCTTCTTTATTAATATGATATTTATAATAAGCCAAATTTCCGCAATCCCATGATCAAAAGTCCATGACGCTAACACCCTTAATGTGTTCTCACTTTAATTACAAGGGAAGAAAAAGAAGGAGTTACGAGTTAAGATATCAAGCCTAAACCGCTAAAAACTTCATTTATTAAGCAATTATTATTCAAATGTGGAAAGTAAATACGAGGAGATTAAATCAAACACAAAAATACTTGCACAAAGATGAATTAATTTTAGAAACTTATGATTGAACTCTATCATCTCTTGTTCTCCATATTGTAAAATTCCAAATATGTGAAATCAATGGATACTTAGCCTATTAAATCAAAGTTTTGGGTTTTCAAGTCATCTATAGGATCTTGCATCTTCTTATACTCTTTCAAGTTTTAGAATTTGCGTTTTAAAATTACCTTGACAAACGACTTTCTAGGATCAATTATAGGAACTTGTGAAAAGTTCTTGTTCTTAACCTATATGAGTTAAGACTTTCGCGTTTTAAAGCTCCCTATATAAAAGCCTAGCAAAACTTAATTCAAATATGTTAAGGAAAAGCTAAGGTAAAAACCGAGTCGAGTCAAAAACTATTTTTATTTTCACCAACGGAAAGCCTACATTCGTGTCAAAAACACTTATTTTATTTATTAAAACTTAAAATTAACACTAAAAATTTAAACTTTTATTGAAAAACGAGAAAAACAATTACGTTTAGACACGACAAAAGTAATTGCAAGCGATTATATCGATTGACTCCCCCATGCTAAAACCAAACATTGTCCTCAATGTTTCTTAGCTCAAGAGTAACACCCCCTTGCTAAAACATGAAGAGTCTAATGCAAAATCCTAGCATGGAAAGAGCACGCAAATCTATAAGCCGTTTATTAATTATGCCTCAAGATAAAACGTTAGTCGATAAAAATCAAAGGATAAAGAGTGTGCCCCTTTTTGGCATTCAAATATTGGAAGATCAAGTGGACCGGCAAAAACCGAACACGAGAGTCTGCAATGATAAGGGTCATACCTAAGATTCACAACACAACAAAACACGAGCACGAGCTTGAAAGATCAAGCCTTATTAGATGTTAGAAAATAGAAAGAAGATAGAATGTATGGGACTCCCCCACAAGGCACCTGTTTTTCTTCACCGAGTCATGAGCTCGACTCGATCCCCGCATTCATTGGTCCTTAGGGAAAAAGGTGAAAACCGACATATTGCAATAAAATCCATGATGAATCACGATGTCGGGGTCAAAGATTACATCCTCGTTGTCGGATGACAAACGAAAGGATGAAACTCCAACACAAATCTCTAAAAAGAGATGGTAGTCACAAATTATGGAATGGATATAGCATGCTCCCCGAGATAAACTCGCACCAAGATGATCGAAAAGTCTTTCAATTATTACATCGGTGAAAGGCCGAGATTTTCCTAAATCAATGATTCTGGGGTCAAATTCCTCGTCCTCGGGAGAGAAAGGAAAGGATAACACGGTGTCGTCCCCCCCATGCTAATCCATGATCATAGAAAGCAAATGGTAATGATGGGATAAAGGTTTCATCCATAGTGGAATCAACATTCTTAGCTGTAACGCCCATATCACCCTTAGAAATGTGATCAATCGGGTCATGGTAACAATATGAGACACATGAAAAACCCGCACATTAAGGTCAAAGTGGGTGGGAGGAGGACTTGGGATGAAATCATCGTCAAGTAAATTCTCTAAAAAGAGAGCGTCCCCCTCCGGGTCGAGTTCATCAATACCCGGTGGTATCGAATCATTAGAAGCAAGAAAAGTGTCAATTTCTTCCATAAACGAATCACTATCCCCAACGGGAATAGGAGATGGAGAGAAAGACTTGGCATTATGCTTAGTGTTCAAAGCCTCGATCCTAGAAATGAGAAGATAGACGTTTGATAACTTCTCACGAAGAATCGCGTCTTCCACATCTAAATGAGTAAGTTCATCGGAGAACTTCTCAAGGATTGGAATAGTTAAATCAACCTTATTTCCCGGTGGAAATGGGTCTAAAGGAGCAAGTTCAAAGGCGAGCCTCTCAAAAATCGGATCACTATCATCCTCATTTCCCGGTGGAAATGGGTGAAGAAGAGTAGGTTCATCGGTAAACCCCTCAAAATCCGAGTCGTGAATGTCATCTTTATAAGAAAGTTCATCGGAGAACTCCTTATTAGAAAATTCACTAGAAGTTGAATCATTCTCAAAATCTTCATTTACATCACAATTTTCATCATTAGAATTAGAGAAATTATCAAAGTGAATGGAAGAAGTAGAGTCATCACAATGTGGCAATTCACACGTGTCATTGGAAATACCGTCAAACTCTCTTGGGTTTTGGACAAGAATCTCAACACTAGACTTTATTACTTCGTCCGATTCCGTGTCCAGAATAGTGCTAAAATGCTCTTCCCCTTGCTTAGAGAACTTTCGGGTTCCACGGTGGAAGAATCATGAATAGGAGTAGTGATGTCACGAGAGATTTCCTCATCATCTAGAATGGGAGAATCCTCGGGCTCCTTAGCCGACAAGATATGAAAAGGAAGTACGATTGCACTAGACGAAGGATGTAGAGCAATAAGATCTCGCAAAGAAATAGCACTATCCTTGTCATTGTCCAAAAGAAGAGAACGCTCGAGTTCACGATTAGCAAGGTATTTTGCTTCCGCTTGAGCTCGTTCTTTCTCTCGAATTTCGATACTTAATCCATTATAATCTTGCGAAAGTTGTCTAATCTTAAGTTCACAATCTCTTTTAAATCCCTCATCAATTATTTCTCCATGAAATCGTCGACTTCCTAAATCATTAGTTATATCATTAATCTCTTGATTAATTTGTCTCTTTTCAAGCAACATATCTTCAATGCTTTTTTCAACAATTTCGATATTTCTTTGATTCATTATTTGTTGGAACATCGTTTCAAGTCGTTCAATATCGAAAGAATATTGTGGAGATTGGTCAAAACCGGAAGGAATCGAATTATAGCAAGGACTAGGCTTATAAATTTTTTTGATGTGTCGAGGATAGTATAGTGATAATTAAGATACGTTATAGGGTAAATTATAAAATTACCTTTAGGAAAAATTAATAGACTAAAATTACCAAAGACGGATTCAATTAAACACGTGGGTGAACCAAGTTCGTTGTACACGAAGATCGAGTGAATTTGAGACGTTTTGTTTTGATTTGGACAATCGATTTGAATTGGTTTTCGGTTTTTAAACTAAAATTACTCCTACGATTTTTAATTAAATTCCTAAAGTGCATGAACCGATTCCTAAAATAAAATCTAAAAGACAATTATTTAAACTATTTAAAATTTAAACTATTTAAAATAAATCTATTTAATTAAAAACTATTTTAAAAACTGTTAAAAATTATAAACTAATTAATCTATTAAAAATCTATTTAAAACTATTTTTATTTAAAACAAAATTTATTTAAAACTTATTTATCTAATAACAATTTGAATTTCTAAAGATAATAAAATACATTTTTTATTTGTATTATTTATTTATTTTATTTCATTTAAACTAATTATTAATGACAAATTAAAATAAACTATTTAATTAAAAGTAATTATATATATATACTAATTACACAAAATGAATGTAAAGATACGTTTTAACTAAAACAAATAACAGTTAAAAAACAATGTATATTAATTACACTATGAAGAACTTAAACAAAAATGGTGGCCAACCCAGTTGGTTAAGGCATTGGCCAGTTGAGGTGCAGGTCTCGAGTTCGAGACCTGCTCTGGACAAAGTTTTGGTATTATTTATTTTAATTGTATTTTTGTGCAAAAAACTAATACAGATATTGGAGAAAAATCATCATAACAGTAAGGAAAATCTAAATCTACCAGAAATCAACGAAAATCAGTCAAGCAGTTTAGAAATAAAAAAAAACAAATTATGCAGTTAAAATAAAAATATCAGTCAATCAAAACTAAATAGCTAGGATAAAATGAAAATCAAGAGCAAAATTAGGGACACAAATACTGACAACAACAAATTATCAGCAAATACTCGAATACATCTCAAATATAACAGCTTCAAAATATTCCTCAGTCAAATACTTAACATCTTACAAAATTTAACAGATACATAAAGTGGGGAGATGCGCAGGGCATTTTAACAAACATTCAGCAAAAACAATACAAACTATCACAATCAGGACACTTAAGTTGAGCGGGATTAGCAGCTTATACGTGTTCATACAAATCTGTAAGAACAAGTTAACAGACTTAAACTTCTCTCGACAACCAACCAAAATCATAAACTTAAGCTGAGAGAATAAAAACTCAATCCTATTGGAACATTTAACACAAAAACTTGCATAAAACTTAACTAAAACTTACCGGATCAAGCTAAACAAACAACAATTACCATAATCAGCAGCTTATCAATCTTAACAATTTCAGCAAACCCTTCTAAAAACCCTAAATGAATCACGATATTTCCAAAAGCATTCAAAACTCAACAGTAGAACTCTCAGCAAACATCAAACTTGAATAACGTATCCATGAAAAATTTAAGCATTAAAAAATGAAAGAGTGTAACATCAGTTAACTTAACTAAATCAAACAAAACTCAATAGATACAATCAAAACAGATCAGGCTCGTTGACATGAACAAATTTAATAAGAAAAATAAAGTCATCATCATAAACAGATTCGTGCTTCAAATTACCCGAACATATAAGCAGATTATCTAAACTGTCATATCAACACTTATTAACCAAACAAGCAGTCTAAATCAGCATCTCACACATCTTCCATAATCACGAATCCATCACAAATTGCTATCAATCAATTCACAATTAGACTGATTAACAAAATATAAAAAAACGAGCTCACCTTTTTGAAGAAACCTTTGAGTAGAAGCGTCAGCGCTAAGCTGGCTTAGACCTTAAAACGACACAGACACAATATCCACCATTTTCGATCCACCATTAAACACCATTACTCACCTCGAACATAAACTTCTCTTCGAACCAGATTTAGTTCGAACCAGTAACCATTTAAATCTCGTTTATCAGTGGGATAAACAAGTTATTATCCCCTTTTTATTGTTGTGATTTTAGTGTAATTAAATAGTAACGAGAGTGTTCATTATTCAGTAACATTTAATAGAACTAATTTGCAGTAAAAATAAGAACAATTATATAGCATAAAGAAAATGATTTCATTAATTCTCAAAAGTTTATAAAACTGATTAAAAGGAAAAATACAATTTATAAAAACAAGATTACACTACTCCTAACTAAAAATTACACTAAAGAAGGAGATGCTTTTACAGTAAAAATAATGGGTTTATATAGGCGAACCCGAGAGGTATTGGGGTTGGTTTGTTGAAGATGAGAAACGAATATTAGCCCTTGATTAAGCATCTTGGCTCTCTTTCTTCCATCTATCTTGATCAAACGGCTGTAATTTGTCCTTGTTTACTCGGATCGCCACCCTGTCATATCCTGTGCTTCTTCTTTGCTGATGTGTCCTCTTTTAATTGATGGATTGGTGAGGATGTGTTGTATGAGCCAATCACAGGCTGCCACGTTAACTGGTTGAGAGCATCTTCAATCTCCGGATTAAGGGGAGAATTAATTAAGGGCGTGTGTGTTATCACGCGCCTTAATTAATAAAAGCCCCAATTTTATTGACAAGCTAGGGTTTGGGTAAATGAGTGACTGGTTATTTGGGGGTAAAAGAAAGTGAGGAGATGAAAGGAAGAATTTGGGAATATCGAAATAAATGTGTGTTGTTTATTGATAGGTGTGAAAACACCGATCCTTTTACCACTTAATTACAATAATAACCAGGCCAAAACGTGTATTTTATGTCGTAAATGTCGGAATTATGCATGGTTTGTGTTTTTGTTGTGATTTAGGACGAAAATGTGAAAAGGGGAAAAAACACGGACTTTCACGGGCTTTTATCGAAGAAAAAGACAAAAGACGAAGTCAAGAAATCAAGAGTGCAAAAAGAACGAAAGTCCAAGGCCTATTCTAAAGATTTATCGAAGAAAAAGTCCAAAGACGGAAGTTTAATAAAAGCCGAAGAACTCAAGTCTAAATTAATGAAGAAATTACAAGACGAGTTTATTAATCCCGAGACAAAAGTCGAAGAATTAAGAAGACGAGGACTAAACGAGAAATAAAGAAAGAAGAAAGAGAGGAGGAAGCTTCCACTAATCCTCTCCTCCTCCACTATAAATAGGATCATTAAGATTTCATTTGTTTTTGTTAGCTAATTTGACACATTAGTCTTTCCAATTTATTTTCATGTCATTTTAATTACTTGTCAATTTACATTCCTTGTCTTGCACCTTAATTCCTTTAATTCCAAGTAAGTTTAATCTTTACTTTTGTTGTTTAATCCTTTCTTTAATCAAGTTTTATATTAATCTCTCATTCTACCTTTCTTGTTTTGCTTAATCTTTGTGCTTATCATCTTATTGTCATGCTTATTTGTATTATGGTTAATTTTTTATCTGTTTGGATGTGTTAGCTTATTGATTTGATAGCTTATTGTGTGTTTGATTTGATTTAAGTTAAGTTTTTATTAGTTTGTTTTATTAAAAGTTGATTTTTAATTTTTAATTTTATTAGTGTTTTTCAAGTTTTTGATTTGTGGTTAAATTAGTTTTTCTTAAAAGTGTTTTAGATTAAGTTTTGGTTATTTGCTTATTTGATTTTAGCTTATTCTAGCTTATTTCTTAAGTTTTCTGTTACTGTTTATCTTGCCTAAATTTCTTTGCAAAAGGGTTTTGTTTTCCTGAAACATACCTTTTCCGAAATGTCCATTATTCCGAAATAGCCATTTCTCTGAATTCATCATTTCCATGAAATCTTCTTTTTTCTGAATTAACCTTTTTTCCGAAAATAGCATTTTTCCGAAGATATAATTTTTCCGAAATTTTACTTTTTTCTGAAAAGTCCTTTTTTCTGAATTTGCCTTTTTTCCGAAAATAGCCTTTTTCCGAAGATCCTATTTTTCTGAAAACATTGTTATTCCGAAATTTTCATTTTTCTGAAAAGATTGATTTTTCCGAAGATATCACTTTTAATGAAAAGATCATTTTTCCGATAATCCTACTTTTTCTGAATTTGTCATTTTTCCGAAAATACTACTTTTTCTGAAATCGTCATTTTTTCGAAAATGTCTCTTTTTCTAAAAAGGGTGTTATTCCGAAAAAGTTATTTTTTCGAAAAATCATTTTTCCGAAGAAATGAAATTTCTGAATTGCAATGTAGCTTTTCCGAAATAGTTATCGTTCCTGCTTGCTTGTTTTAATTTCTTGTCTTAGATTTAGTTTTCAAAGTTTTCTAGTTTTTATTTTTAGAGGAAAAGTGACAGTTTTTCTCATTTTACTTTTAGCCTATTTTAATTACGTTTTTTCATTTTTATTTACTTGTCAAATTTACTTTTCGTCAAGTTTTAATTACCCGTCATTTAATTTCTCGTCATTTATCTTTAAAGTTTTTTAAATATTGCACATTTACATTTTAATTAGTCTTGGCTTTAATTAATCGCCTTTTCTTTAAGGTCTTGCAATTTAATTACACTACAACGACCAAATCTTTGTGTTTCACCAAAAGACGACTGAGTCACACTTAAACCAGTAATCAATTCGAAAAGATCAGACGATAAAATTTTCTTACTAGGCCAAAAGCCTAGTATTAAATGGCGCCGTTGCCGGCTCTTTTCGTTAAGATTAACGGTTTTCTGTGAGAGACGCGTTGCTTTTTGGGATCCGTTCATTCGTGAGCGTTATTTTGCTTGCTTAAAAATTTCCAAAAATCCATATAAATTACAAAATTTCAAAAATCCAAAAAGATTTTATTTTTATAGTGTATATATATTGTCTATTGCTTTGGTATTATTTTTTGTAGTTTTTGCAGGTGCATGCGTACTAGATCATCAATTTATCCAGAGCCCGAGACTCGTGAAGATTTAGCTATGGCAGGTGTGAACAACAACAATAATCCACCGCACCTCAACAATAACAACAACAATGTTCTTCCACAGCCCGATCTTTGGACAATGGAGGAGCTTTGTCAACCCACAATGTTTGGACGAGGAGGACTTATTGCGCCGATGCAAATCACGGCTCCAGAGTTTTCTTTGAAGCATCACATGATCCAACAAGTGCAAACTAACCCTTTTCACGGATTGCCGGATGATGATGCCAACAAGCACCTCGACAAATTCATTACTATAACTCAAAGCATGAAGTTGCCCAGTGTTACTATGGATGTCCTTCGCCTTCAACTCTTTCCACATACTTTATTACACCACGCCATGACTCAACGATTTTTCATTACTATAACTCAAAATGGTTTGATCGTCTCCTGAAGAATTCCATTCATACTTGGGACGACATGACTCAACGATTTTTCTCGCGCTACTTTCCACCATCCATGATCACGAGCCTTCGAAATCAAATCAGCAGTTTCATGCAAGAACCCGATGAATCTCTCTTTGATGCTTGGGAAAGATATAATGTTTTGATCGATCGATGTCCAAATCACAACATGCTCCCTGTTACCTTAATTGATACTTTCTACAACGGTTTGACTTTTCGTGATCGTGATACGATTAATGCAGCCGCCGGTGGCACATTTATGAAAAGAAGACCCGAGGAGTGTAGAGAGCTTATTGAGAACATGACTACTCATCACAAAAATTGGGATTCCTCCGCTTCTTCAAGGAACAACCCGAGAGTCAATGTTTCTTCTACTTCAGCAAACCCCGAAATGACCGAGTTCACCCGCATGATGGCCGAAATGAACAAAAATATCTTGCTCATAGCTACAAACCAACAACAACAAGTTAAAGTTGTAGCAATTTCTTGTGAGACATGCGGCGGTCCTCACTCATACACTGATTGTCCTTCTACTCAAGGCAATCCGGAAAACGTGTATGCTGCTTATGGTAACTATTCACCGGAAAATTACCAAGCCCGACCTCAAGGGGATCGAAATTTGCTAAGTTACCGTTCTAACAACTATCTTTCACCCGGCTTGTCTCCTCAAAACCACAACCCCAACAAAAATTACAATAGAAGCAACCAAATCCCACCTCGAGCTTCTAACCCTTATCACCCACCCGCTCAACAAGCCCCACCCATCAATCACGATGTTGACACCTTAATGAGAACCCAAGGAAAGAAAATTAAGAATCTGCAAAGCCAAATTATCAATTTGAAAGGGGATATCACTAAGCAAGGTAATGACATTAGATTCGAGCTTCGACATGATATACAAACCTCTTTTAGCATTCAAACAAATGATTTGAAGAATATGCTGGCTAGTTTCTTATCAACCACTCCACCCTCTACTTCGGGCTCTCTACCTCCCAACACCGTCACCAACCCGAGAGCGAATGTGAGTGCTATTACTACACGCAGTGGAGCAACCGTAGTAGGACCATCTATCCCTCCCCCAGTTATTCCATCTACATCTCCTCCACCACTATTTACCCCTCCTACTCCCACGCCTAGTATTAGTTCTCCATTACCGTCTCCACCTCTTACTGATGTACCCAAGAAGAATCCTTCACCAACCCCACCTTCCACCTATAAACCCAACATCCCATATCCTTCTCGATTGGACAAGCCTAACTTGCTAACTAAGGATGACATTCAAGTGTCGAACTATTTGAAGATGATCTCTCAAATGAACTTCAACATTAGCCTTGTTGAAGCACTTGTCCACATGCCGAAATTTGTCAAAGCATTCAAGGAATTGCTTAATAAGAAGGAAAAACTGGTTGAGCTCGCCAACACAAGCTTAAATGAAAACTGTTATGCAATCATTCTTAAAGAACTTCCGGAAAAACTTGGAGATCCCGGTCGTTTTGTGTTGCCTTGCATTTTTAACAAAACCGAATAATTTACTGCCCTAGCTGATCTCGGGGCAAGTATAAATCTGATGCCTTTAAGTGTTTGGACAGCACTATCATTACCCGACCTTACACCAACGAAGATGACTCTTGAGCTTGCAAATCGCACTCTCGCTTACCCTGTTGGTATTGCTGAAGATGTGTTCATTAAAGTTGGCACCTTCACTTTTCCGGTCGACTTTGTTGTTGTTGATTATGAAATAGACCCTCGTATTCCTTTAATACTTTGTCGGCCATTCTTGAGAACCGGAAGAGCTCTAGTCGATGTTGTCGAAGGTGGGCTAATTTTAAGGGTCGGGAATGAACAACAAGTGTTCAAAATAGGGAAGATCATAAACAAATCCTATGGAAGAGAAACAGTGAATATGATTAATGTGCTTGATGATTTTGTCGTCTACAACAATCCTCTATTTGATTCTTGCTTTGATTATCCACTATTCCAAGATGATGTGGATGATTCTCTCTCCAATTCTGATCCTCCACCAATTTATGATTCTCCCCCGATCTTTGATACTTATGATGACGATTCTAGTTCTAATGGAGATGATTATGATGATTTCACTTCTGAGTATCCAGACATGCCCACTTATGATGATTTTGATGAGGCCGATACTCTTTCGAGTGATTCATCACATGAAGAAGATCCTCCGCCAACCATTCTTAATCCTACTTTGGATGACTACTCATTTGAGGAAGACTTTTCTACTTTTCTCAATACATACTTCCCTCATGAGAGTGATGCCCCTCCTTTAGACTTTGATGATTATGGTCTTTATCCTACTTTGGATATGAAGAAATCTGCTTCAAAGGAGAAAAAGTCGGCTGACACCGATATCAGCAGCACTTATGTCTTAACTCCTCTATATCCTCCTTCTGAGGATGAGATTACGAGATTTATGATCGGATCTTCTTCAAGATCTGTTGAGCATGAGTGTTATTTTCCCCTAAAGGAAAAGGTGTTCGACCCCGGCATTGCACTTTTCATGCCATCTCAGTATCCATCTGATGAAATAAAAGGAAAAATCTTTGGGACTTATAGAGATATGCTTGCACTTCACCCTTGCTACCACCGTGCTCCATCTTTGCTTAAGGGAACCTTGCCTACTCTTCTTTGGCTTGCCATGTTCGCCTTAAGATTGTGTTATTTGATGGACGAAAACCATGTATTTGATCCCGGTGGATGTGTTAGGAATAAATTAAGGCCAGATCACTTGAGCGCTGACAAGAGTAATACAAGCGTTGACAAGAACAAAACAAGCGCTGACAGCTCAAGCGTTGACAAGATAAAGTCAAGCGTTGACACATTGAAGACAAGCACTGATGGAAGATATTATCTACGCGTTTATTGTATTCTAGATTACTTCTAGTAAAGATAGGAACAACATTGTATTTTCTATATTTATCTTTACCAAGAATAGCTGATACGTAGATTATTGTACAAGGCTTCTTATGTCTATAAAATAAGACCTTTAGGTTATTGTTTGATATAAGTTTCATATAAGTTTTCATTCGTAAACATCTTTCATTGTAAGCAAGCTTGATATTGATAATCAAAGTGAAAGTTTGTTTATATCATTGTGTGTTCTTGTTTAAGTGTTAAATTCCGCATAACACTTAGATTCATAAGCATATACAAAGGTTTCTCTACGTGTATTACTTGATCTAATCTCGTATACACAAAGCTAATCAATCTAAGTTTGGGATCAACAAGTGGTATCAGAGCTTGTTGAGGAAATTTTGATCTTAAAGAACACCAGAACCTAAAAATCACCAAAACCCTAATTTTCTCAGAAACCCTAACAACATCATGTCTGAAGCAATAACCTCCTCGTCCTCAGCCTTACCAAACATCAAGATTCCCATGCTTGATGCAATCAACTTTGACTTGTGGAAGTTCAACTTTGAGAAACTGAGTAGTGTCTTCAAAGAAAAAGCAACTTCTGCATATGGTGGCAATGCAGACACTAAGGAGGAAAAGAAAAAGCAACTTCTGCATGATTATGCTGTCTTCAAAGCTCAACCCAATGAGAAACTGAGTAGTGTGAGAAGCAGATTGCTTGACATTACAAGCAAGTTGTCCTTCATGGGGACACAAGTTGGTGATGTTGACATCAATGCTACCTTTCTTAAAAGTCTTGGTGAGGCATGGAAGATTGAGGCAAGATCTATTCTTGCCAACAATACTTACAAGAGCTCCTCGTTTGATGACATCTACAACAAACTAAGGCTGTTGGAAGATGAAACTCTTTTAGAACATGGAAGCAAATCTACCAACAGCAACATGGCCTTCTTTTCTCATAGTGAAGGTCAATTCAATCAGAAAGACTCTTATATGCATCCAGTTACTGGATCATCATATGTCAACGCTGGAACAAGTCCTGTCAACGTCTCCTTTTCAGATGCTGACACATTCAAGAATGACTCCCCAAGAGTTAAACCTGATGGTTTAGATTTGGATACTGTTTGTGCTTACATTGCTTCTTTGCCCAATGGTTCAGTGATTACATATGAGGACCTTGAGCAGATAAGTGATGAGCACTTGGAAGAGATGGACATCAAGTGGAATATGGCTCTTGCTAGTATAAGAGCAAACAGGTGGAACAGAAGGTTTAAGAAGAAAATGACCTTCAATGCTAAAGACACAGCTGGATTTGACAAATCCAAAGTTGAATGCTACAACTGCCATCGTATGGGGAACTTCATGAGGGAATGCATATCTCCTAGAAGATCTGATGCTGATAAACCCTCAAGTCAGATTGTTAAAGCTCAGGATTCCAAAGCCATGGTTGCAGTTCAAGGAATTGATGGTATGGGATGGGATTGGAGCTATCTGGCTAATAATGTTGAAGAGGATAAAGCTTTGGTTGCTGATATTGAAGAAGAAGAGCATGTTGAATATGCTCTCATGGCACACTCCTCCTCTTCATCTGATAATGAGGTATATGATGACGCTTTTTTTAGCAAAGGTTGTAGGTTAAATACTGAAAGACTTAACAAAGAGGTGTTAAAATTAAAAGATGATATGAGTACTGAAAGATGTAAATTGTCTAATTACCAACTAGCTCTTACTGAAACTGAGAAAACCGTTTCTGAATACAAGAAAATGGAATTTGATTTAAAAGAAAAAATCAATATCTTAAAACATGAGTTAGAAGGTAGTATGGATATTAGAAACATCATGGAAAGGGTTAATGGTGAATTACAGGCTAAGTTAGATGAGGCCATTAAAAATAAAGATAATGTTGGCCTCAAAATTCAAAGATTTGATAGAGCCACCCAAACCCTAGGAGACTGTGTGGCTAAACAAAGGGATCCTAAGGACATGAATGGGATTGGGATGAATGATTACTCTTTGGTTCCCCCACCAGCTGGTGACTTCTATGGTGTCCAACAAAGGGACTTATCTTGGACTGGTTTGCCAGAGCTCCAAGAGGAGGAATTCATTCCTCCACCAAGAGTTGTCACTCCAGTTGAAGAGTATCAACAAAAACTGACTGACCTGAATGAGTGGAAAAAGGCTAACCCTACTTTATTTGTCAAGGGTGGCTTGCTATGTGAAAGTCCTAATGAGTCAACACCCATTAAGGTTACTAACCCAATCACTGGTAAAGCTGTTGACCTAGGCTCTAACATTGTTAGAAGACCTACCATTAAATATGCAGAGATGTATAGGAATACTAGGTCTCCCAAGAGCCAAGTTAGCAATCATGGAACAGGCTTCTTCTCTTCTAGACCTAAGGTTGTGTCTAGAAAAGCTTGTTACACTTGTTGTAGCTTTTCACACTTGGCATACAAGTGTGTCAACGCTTCCAAAGCCAGCGCTGACAGGAACAATTTCAGCGCTGACAGGAACAAAGTCAACGTTGTTAGGAAGTCAAACGTTGTCAGACCCAAACCTTGTGTGCAGCAAAGTCCACAAGTGATTAGACCTGCCCCATTCTTTACTAGAGGGTCTAACACTCATGGACAAAGACCATTTCAAAAGACAAACACCTGGTCAAATAGGCAATGGGTTTCTGTAGCAAACCCTAGGTTCAACGCTGACAAGGGTAATTTCAGCGTTGACAGGACAAATTCTAACGCTGACAGAAACGTGACCAGACCTAAATATTTGCAACCACAAGGTAAGGGGTCTAAAGCTTCTTCAAGCTTAACATGGAGACCCAAGAAAGATCAAAACCCTAATGATAATGGGATTTCAATGACTTGCAATAGATTTAATTACATTTCCAAGGTCATTACAAAACCTATTGGGGTTAACTGGGTATTTCATCCTAAGAAGGATGAGAATGGGGTAGTTGTGAGAACTAAGTCTGTTCTTATTGAACAACCAGATGAATCCAAGTCTTTTAAGACTTGGGTTCCCAAAGAAAACTAATTTGTTTTCTTTATGTGCAAGCATTCAAAGACAGGTCAATGATTATGGATATTGGGATAGTGGATGCTCAAGGCATATGACAGGAAAGGAAGACTATCTGACGAACTCCTCTCCTATTAAAGATGGTGATAAGGTATACTTTGGAGGCGGATATGGAACTATCACAGGCAAAGGAACCCTTCTCACCAAGAATCTGCGTTTTGAGAACGTCTTCCTGGTAAAAGAACTTGATTACAACCTGTTTAGTGTATCACAAGTTTGTGATAACAAAAATATAGTTCTTTTTACTGATACTGAGTGCTTGGTGTTAAGCAAGGATTTTAAGATCCCTGATGAGAAATATATTGAGTATAGAACACCTAGGCATAAGGACATATATATAATGTGAATTTAAATGGGATTAAAATGAATAATAATATGCCTTGTTTTTATGCTAAGGCCTCAGTAGATGAGAGTAATTTGTGGCACAGGAGACTAGGGCACATAAATTTTAAAAATATAAATAGACTTGTGAGGCTTGGTTTAGTTGATGGTTTGCCTGAGAAGGCCTTCCACAATGACCACTCTTGTGTTGCATGTCTTAAAGGCAAGCAGCACAAGGTCTCATTCAAGTCCAAACAGGTGCACACTAGTTCTAGACCTCTTCATATGCTACACATGGACCTCTTTGGTCCAACCAATATAGAAAGTTTGAATGGTAAGTCATATTGTTTTGTCATCACAAATGACTTTTCTAGGTTTACTTGGACATTCTTTCTAGCTATGAAGAGTGACACAACTGATATTCTAATTGATTTTATCACTCAAATTGAAAAGAGGTCTGGCAATGAGGTTAAAATGCTTAGGAGTGATAATGGTGGAGAATTTAGGAATAAGAAGCTAGATGATTTCTGTGCCAGGAAAGGAATTACAAGGCAATTTAGTATTGCTAGAACCCCACAACAAAATGGGGTTGCTGAGAGGAAAAATAGAACCCTAATTGAAGCAGCCAGAACAATGTTGGCTGATGCTCACTTTCCGATAGCCTTTTGGGCTGAGGCTGTTAATACAGCTTGCTATGTGCAAAATAGAGCATTGGTTAACAAAATTCAGAACAAAACACCTTATGAGTTACTTTGGGGAAGAAAACCTAATATTGGTTTTCTCAGACCTTTTGGTTGTCATGTAGTAGTGTTGGACACTAGTGATGCCTTAGGGAAATTTAGTGCAAAAGGTGATGAGGGTTACTTCATGGGGTATTCAGTGCAGAGCAAGGGATATAGGGTTTATCTTAAAGAGGACAAACGTATAGTTGAAAGAGTACATGTTCGGTTTTTAGAGAATAAACCTAGTGATCCTGAAAGTGGTCCTAATTGGTTGTTTGACTTGGAACCTTTATCTAGAACTTTAAATTATATGCCTGTCACTAATCCAGACATTGTGAAGGTAACTTCAAATGTTATGGAGGAACAAGTTGTTGATGTCTCAGGTACTCAGGTTCATGAAAAGGTTGGATCACAAGCAGAAAAGACATCTCCTATTCTAGAATATGTTTCCATTCCCATTTGGACAGATGCTTTTGCTGCTGCTGCTGCTGGACAAGATAATGGTGGTTTCCAAGCACCACCAGATACAAACATGCATGGTCCTTCAGGCGCTGACAAAGGCAAATCTAGCGCTGACAAGACCAATTCAGACGTTGATGGCTCAGACGTTGACAACAACAGTTCAAGCGTTGTTAGCCCAAGCGCTGACAAACAAAGTTCAGACGTTGACAACACCTTTGCACATCTTTTCTCTTCCACTTTTGAACAAGGTGAACCTTCCAATTCATATGAAGAAGGTCATCCTTATGTTGATATAAGAGAGTCTGATGAAGAAGATATTGGCAATATGGAGCGTGAGGTTGAGGACACCAGACTGTTTGAAGGAGGAGTTCTCACCTCCACAATGAAGAATCACCCCCCTTCCCAAATCATTGGTGATGTTATGACTCCAGTTCAGACCAGAAGATCTCATCAAGGTCTTGGTGGGTTTATTGCCAATATACACAAGAAGGTTGATACCCCTCTTGTGCAAGCATGTTTGTTTGCCTGTTTTCTGTCACAAGAGGAACCCAAGAAAATATTTGATGCTCTCAAAGAACCAAGTTGGGTGGAAGCAATGCAGGATGAGCTTCATCAATTTGCAATTCAGGATGTTTGGGAGCTGGTTGATTGTCCCAGATATGTCAGACCTATAGGGACAAGATGGGTTCTAAGGAACAAAAGAGATGAAAGAGGCATTGTGGTCAGAAACAAGGCAAGGTTAGTGGCTCAAGGTTATACACAAGAGGAGGGGATAGACTATGAGGAAGTCTTTGCACCAGTTGCAAGATTGAAGCTATAAGGATTTTTCTAGCCTATGCATCCTGCATGGGCTTCACTGTCTATCAAATGGATGTCAAGAGTGCTTTCCTCTATGGAACTATTGTTGAGGAAGTATATGTAATGCAGCCTCCTGGTTTTGAGGATCCAGAGCATCCAGATAAAGTGTATAGAGTCAAAAAGGCTATGTATGGCCTTCATCAAGCCCCAAGAGCATGGTACGGTACTTTGTCTACCAATTTGGTGGACAATGGATTCAAGAGGGGCACCATAGATCAGACACTGTTTACAAAGAAGAAAGGCAAGGATGTGTTGCTTGTGCAGGTCTATGTTGATGATATCATTTTTGGGTCTACTGATCCAAAGATGAGTGAGGATTTCTCCAAGCTTATGATAGACAAATTCAAGATGAGTGCTATGGGGGAGATGAACTTCTTTCTTGGTTTACAAGTTCAGCAGAAAGAAGATGGTATCTTCATCTCCCAGGATAAATATGTTGCTGAGATTTTGAAGAAGTTTGGCTTTTCTCCACATGAAAAGAGGGCTACTACTCCTATGGATAGAGAACGCCCTTGGGGAAAGATTGGAGATGGGAAAGATGTTGATGTCAGGCACTATAGATCCATGATTGGATCCTTGATGTATCTTACTGCCTCCAGACCTGATATCATGTTTGCTGTGTGTGCTTGTGCACGTCATCAAATGACTCCCAAAGAATGTCACCTTTATGCTGTGAAGAGGATCTTTAGGTACCTAAGATGTTATCCTGGTCTTGGTTTGTGGTACCCAAAGGATTCACCATTGGAGCTGATTGCATATTCAGATAATGATTATGGAGGTGATAAATTTGATAGGAAATCCACAACTGGTGGATGTCAGTTTCTTGGGAGCAGGTTGATCTCTTGGCAATGCAAGAAACAAACAGTGGTGGCTAATTCTACAACTGAAGCTGAGTATGTGGCTGCAGCTGCTTGTTGTGGCCAAGTGTTGTGGATTCAGAACCAGCTGTTGGACTATGGGTATAATTTCATGCATACCAAGATATTTGTTGACAATAATAGTACTTTATGCATCATTAAGAATCCTGTACATCATTCTAAAACTAAACACATAGAAATTAGACACCATTTTATAAGAGATTGCTTTGAGAAAGGTTTAATACAACCAGATAGGGTTGACACTGAGGAAAATGTGTCAGATTTATTAACTAAACCTTTTGATGCTGGGAGATTTCAATACTTGGTAACAAGTATTGGAATGGTCAATCTCACATAATATGTGTTTTGAAGTCTTTTTGTAAAAGTATGTACAGGATGATGCATTGTTATTGGTCTTTGTGATGAATTAGATTTTCCACTATATTTTTCTAACACTAACAAAGGTTGCTTGAACACTGATAAGTGTTTTTGCAACGTTGTCAGCAATATAATTGTCTAACGCTGACAAAGCTTCCCTCAACGCTGTCATGTGTTATCGGGGCGTTGTCAGCAACAATGTTAGTTTTGTGGTTTTCAATCTAAATGTGCAGATGGTGTTAGCAGTATACCATTGGATACAGAGTTGCTTATGGATCAATGGAGAAGCATTTGGACAAGTTTTTATTTATAGATGATGGTTGGAATGTTTCATTCCTATCTTGATATAAATTTTTTACGTTCATGCATGATTTTAGAAAACTTTTGTATCATAGTTTAAGGGGAGGTTTTAGGCACCTTTAGGATGTTTGGGTATCCATATGATACTCTTATCACAATTCTAGATTGTGTCCACAGGTGAGTGTGAGTTAGTTTCTACTAAATCATGAGGCACTGTAGCATGCAAAGTTGATATACTATGCATGCTGCCAAGACATTTTTGGCCTAGAATTGGTTGTGGTCTGTTGGGAGACTTGGGAATAATTTTGTTATGGGATTTACCTTGGAGTAACAAGGAATTTTGTAAGGTAACTTGGTTGTTAAGAGTTTTGGTTAGCAAGGGACACTAGAGGACTGTTATGTCTATCTTGCTTATGCAAGTGTGCATAACTGGACAGTGCTTGCCGCCCTATAATAATTATCAGCTTTTGGTTATCTTCTCTAGGATAAATTACTTGTTAAGGTCATTTTTCATTTTTAAAACATTTTTACTTTTGGACGCTGACAAGAATTTTTCCAAGTGTTGTTGTGACCAAATTGGACGCTGACATGGCTATAGGCAAACGTTGACAAGATTATAGCCGTTGGGCGTTAATAGGTTATTTTTGACCGTTGACACTCAATGGGACCTACCCAGTTGTTACTTTTTGACATATTTTCAAGCCGTAATTTTAGGAGTTGTTACTTTCATTTAATGCATGAGATAACTTATAACTTTTTCAATATTTTCATGATTGATTTTTGAAAATATTTGCCTATTTTTGGGCCAATCACATGCATTCTTTTTCTCCTATAAATTTGGCTCCTATTTTAAACATGGTATCTATAATTCTTGTCTAACACAATTTTCTCTTATCAACTTCATCTTCTTCACTTAAATTTAACAGCTTTCATCAATGGCACCCAAGTTTAAACCATCAGAATTGGAATTGGGGTTCAGATCACAACACAACATGATTGCTTATCTTGAAGCTGATGATGCTCTGTTTCCCCAATACACACAAATGGTGGCGTATTTGAACGCATCCCCATTAAGGTATGCTCTTTCTCATGTACCACTCATTCCAGTCACACATATTAAGTAGTTTTGGAACATTGTCAGTTCCTCAATAGTTAATAGAGTGACCACATTGACTTCTATTATTCATGGGAGACCTTGGGTGGTTACTGAGGCTTTGGTACGCCAAGCCTTGCATCTTGATGATGCTGATGGTATAGCCACCCTTCCCATAATTGAAATAGAACAAGGGCTTAGGGCTTTGGGATATCCTTTTCCTGATGAAGGTACTCTTAACAAGTATCATAAGCAGGAATTTCCCCCAGCCTGGAAGTACCTCATACATGTCCTCCTTCAA
This sequence comes from Glebionis coronaria, assembly GCA_025667525.1. Lineage (NCBI taxonomy): Eukaryota > Viridiplantae > Streptophyta > Magnoliopsida > Asterales > Asteraceae > Glebionis > Glebionis coronaria. Next base: position 24,298 of record JANFOE010003069.1, on the reverse strand, counting down.
TGTTTGAGTCCCAAATGCACTGCACACAATGAGATCAATAGATCCATTGCTAGCGCCATTGTGTGCATTGCAACAGGGCAAAAATTTAATTATTCTAAAATGATTTTTGAGGGGATGTGTAAAAACAAGGGGACAAAAATGACTTTAGCTTATCCCCGTTTTCTGCAAATGGTTTTTGATGTTCAAGGTTACTGCTCAAGGGATCACAATGATTTTTATAAGATCCCTGAGCAAAAGAAAGCTATTTTTATGAAGATGAATTCACCACCTCATCGTGACCTACCTTTAACCCAACCTATGCTTGCTGTTATTGCAGCAGCACAACCCCAACCAGACCACCAACCACAAATTGACCCCCAACCACAACTTGAACCAATCCCTGAACCTTTACCTTCACCTGAACACATGCAAATTAACTCAGAATCCTTCAACGCTGATACATTAAATGTTGGCGTTGATGTGCCTATTTCCACCGCTGACACACAACCTTCACAAACCCAAACACCCCTTAACCAACCCACATCCACCCATTCTTCCACACCATCTTCCACACCCCCTGAATATAGGTTGATGAAACGCCAAAGGATCACTGGAGTGTTCTCCTCTGGTGGTCCTAGCGATGTAGCAGAGAGAACCACCACCACAAGTGTGGCTGGTGACCTGGATGAGGCTGGGACTATTGGTTCTGGCTTAGAAGCTGGTCAAGGCAGTCCCACCATCATTAAGTCCTCATCCTTGCCCAATGAATCTGACTTGGGAGGTCAAATCCCCATTTCAGAAGAGGGCAGACTGGAACCAATGACTCTTATAGAATTGACGGCAGTCTGCATTAGCTTGCAAAAGCAAAATGCAGACTTAGTACAAGTTGTCAGCTCACAAGGCCTTGAACTCAAGCAATTGAGGGAGAGGATTGTTGTTTTGGAGAGTGCTGGTGCAAGGAGGGGTATGGAGGAATCTTCCAAAGGGGAGGAAGATCCAATAAATCTAAGTGATAAGGGCAGTCATGATGGTCAATCAATGGATGTTGCTGAGGCCCTTACAACTTTGAAGAAACAAACAGGTTTTGATACGTCATTAGTCTCTCCTACCAACTTAAATTTATCATTTACAGCTATGTTGAGAGAGGTTACACAAGGCGCTGAGGGAAGATATTTGGGCGTTGACAAGGAAGAGTTGGACGCTGACAGAAATATTTTGGGCGCTGATAGGACAAATTTGGGCGTTGACAGACCTGCACATGAAGGTGATGTATCCCAGTCATCATCTATCATAAAGGAGGTTTCTACTCAGGTATCACCATCTACCTTACCAACCATTGCACCATCAGATAAGGGTAAGGGTATATTGGTAGAAGAGATTGTTCCAAAGGATGCAGCTCAAGTTGAGTTTGATAGAAGATTAGCTGCACAAATCATGGAACAGGATAAACAGGAGGGGTCACCATTTGTTGTGACTTCAGAAGAAAGTGATGGAGCTAGCTCAGACTCAAGTGTGATGATAATAGAACCAGAAAGACTTGAGTATGGGGATGAGTTGGCTAAGGAGAAGCTGAGAGAAATGAAGTTGCAGGTTGACTTTGACATGCCAGAGGTGGTTCAAATGTACAATGCTTGGGAAGAAAGATGCATGGAGAATCCAGACTTGACCATTTCAGATCAAATATGGGGTTTGGAGATTCTTCTTAGAGTTCAGAAGGATTGCCAGGTTATTTTGAAACACAAGGCAAGTAATATTCTCTCAGAATTGAAAAGGGATAGAAGGGAGCTCTACTTTATGTTGCTCAGATGTCATGGAGTTGGATGGACATATCAGAAGTTGAAGGCTTTGACATTTGATGAGTTGTAAAACAGGGCTTATCCCATTTGGGTGAGAGTGCAGGAAGCAAACACTCTCAGACTTCTTTCAGATGAAAGAAAGGAGGAACTTGCAGAAGAAATGGAACTCAAGAAAGCTATGGTTGTTCCCAGGCCAGTGAAGAAGGGAATTTTATTTGAGTTTCCCAAAGATATGGATCCATTATATCCAAGTGAAGCTGTCATCAGAAAGAGCCTCAAGCTTTCACCTTTAGAAGCTTCAGATATGGTGCAAGTGTTACCATTAGATTCCAGGAACCCAATTGTGAGCTATGAAGAAGATGAATGTGGGTTCTGGAAGATTGGCAGATTTGGCAAGGAGGTACACACTTTTACCACTCTCATATCTTTGTTTGCAAGTTGTGATTAGAGAAGACTTGGTGGACCTTTGGAGGTTGCTGGAGACCAAGTATGAGGCTGAAGCACCAACTTCAGCTAATGGAATAAAACTTTGGACCACATTCAAAAGAATGTGTGGACCAAAAGATGAGGATCCTGCAATTTGGAAGGATCTTGAAGATGACCTCAGTGGTCTTCAATGGAGGTTATATTCAGCTGCTGGTGTATATCATTTGAGTTCTACAAAGTTTGCTGAGTATCTACTTGTGGATGCTCAGTATTTCATATCCAAGGCTATTTTGGAGAAGATGAAGGACACTTAGCTGGAAATAGATTATTCAAGTGACGTGGCAAAAGATTTGATCAGATTTATTCACTATCAATATGAGAAGGTTTGTAAGATTCCTCCTAGTCCTTAATGCTTATTCAGAAACTTGATCATAAGAGTGGATATCAAGTTTATGGGAGGATTGTTAGAAATAAATTAAGGCCAGATCACTTGAGCGCTGACAAGAGTAATACAAGCGTTGACAAGAACAAAACAAGCGCTGACAGCTCAAGCGTTGACAAGATAAAGTCAAGCGTTGACACATTGAAGACAAGCACTGATGGAAGATATTATCTACGCGTTTATTGTATTCTAGATTACTTCTAGTAAAGATAGGAACAACATTGTATTTTCTATATTTATCTTTACCAAGAATAGCTGATACGTAGATTATTGTACAAGGCTTCTTATGTCTATAAAAGAAGACCTTTAGGTTAATGTTTGATATAAGTTTCATATAAGTTTTCATTCGTAAACATCTTTCATTGTAAGCAAGATTGATATTGATAATCAAAGTGAAAGTTTGTTTATATCATTGTGTGTTCTTGTTTAAGTGTTAAATTCCGCATAACACTTAGATTCATAAGCATATACAAAGGTTTCTCTACGTGTATTACTTGATCTAATCTCGTATACACAAAGCTAATCGATCTAAGTTTGGGATCAACAGGATGTGTTTCAAGCTTCTTCCTATGCTAATCAACATCGAGTCAGGCTCACGACTCGGTTATAAAAAACAAACGCTTTTTGGGAGGCAACCAAAGTATCTATCCTTTTTCTCTTATTTTTATAATAAGTGTAGGGGAGACCCTAGTATGTTGTTTGTTGTCTTTTTTCTAATCATGTACAGGGATTCGAGCTTTCAAAGATCCATTCTTGATGACTTTTGACGAACCGTGATTCTGTGTACCCGTCTTCCCGGTTCTATCCTAAATTCTTTTCGATTCACTATTTTATATTTTGCAATATTCAAATAGGAATCACTTTAGTTGTCTCTTCCTTAGCAAGATTTAAACAACGTGCACAATGTCCTAAGTGTAGGGGAGTTTACTCCCACATGCTTAAACATTGAGGACAATGTTTATATCAAGTGTAGGGGGACTTCTATCGAAGTTAAGTGGTCTTTTCCTTGTATTTGTCCACATTTTAACCGGAAAATCAATTTTTCGACATTTTTCAAAATTTTTGATCTATTTTGGCCTAGTAGTTTTACCTTTGTATAGTTATTTTCCTTCTTTACTAGAATAAATTTTTAATAAAGTGGTTTTAATTTTCAACATTGTGAATATTTTGACTCAACCCGGGTTTACTTATCTAAGTTTACTCTAGCTAGTATCCTTAACGTGTTTAAGTCAAGTTTTGCTAGGCTTTTATATAGGGAGCTTTAAAACGAGAAAGTCTTAACTCTCACGGGTTAAGAACAAGAACTTTTCGCAAGTTCCTATAATTGATCCTAGAGAGTCATTTATCAAGGGAACTTTAAAATGCGAATTCTAAACTTGAAAAAGTCTAAGAGTTTGCAAGATCCTATAGACGACTCGAAAACCCAAAACTTTGATTTAATAGGCTAAGCATCCACGAGTCTCATTCCTTGAGATTTTAAATTGTGGAGAACGAGAGATGATAGAGTCAATTATAAGTTTGGTATTCTTTCGTGAATTTATGTGAGTTAATTACAAGCCTATTCTCCCATCGCTTTATTAATCCAGAGACAAAAGTCGAAGAATTAAGAAGACGAGGACTAAACGAGAAATAAAGAAAGAAGAAAGAGAGAAGGAAGCTTCCACTAATCCTCTCCACCTCCACTATAAATAGGATCATTAAGATTTCATTTGTTTTTGTTAGCTAATTTGACACATTAGTCTTTCCAATTTATTTTCATGTCATTTTAATTACTTGTCAATTTACATTCCTTGTCTTGCACCTTAATTCCTTTAATTCCAAGTAAGTTTAATCTTTACTTTTGTTGTTTAATCCTTTCTTTAATCAAGTTTTATATTAATCTCTCATTCTACCTTTCTTGTTTTGCTTAATCTTTGTGCTTATCATCTTATTGTCATGCTTATTTGATTTATGGTTATGTTTTTATGTGTTTGGATGTGTTAGCTTATTGATTTGATAGCTTATTGTGTGTTTGATTTGATTTAAGTTAAGTTTTTATTAGTTTGTTTTATTAAAAGTTGATTTTTAATTTTTAATTTTATTAGTGTTTTTCAAGTTTTTGATTTGTGGTTAAATTAGTTTTTCTTAAAAGTGTTTTAGATTAAGTTTTGGTTATTTGCTTATTTGATTTTAGCTTATTCTACCTTATTTCTTAAGTTTTCTGTTACTGTTTATCTTGCCTAAATTTCTTCAGAAAAGGGTTTTGTTTTCTTGAAAACATACCTTTTCCGAAATGTCCATTATTCCGAAATAGCCATTTCTCTGAATTCATCATTTCCATGAAATCTTCTTTTTTCTGAATTAACCTTTTTTCCGAAAATAGCATTTTTCCGAAGATATACTTTTTCCGAAATTTTACTTTTTTCTGAAACGTCCTTTTTTCTGAATTTGCCTTTTTTCCGAAAATAGCCTTTTTCCGAAGATCCAGTTTTTCTGAAAACATTGTTATTCCGAAATTTTCATTTTTCTGAAAAGATTGATTTTTCCGAAGATATCACTTTTACTGAAAAGATCATTTTTCCGAAAATCCTACTTTTTCTGAATTTGTCATTTTTCCGAAAATACTACTTTTTCTGAAATTGTCATTTTTCCGAAAATGTCTCTTTTTCTGAAAAGGGTGTTATTCCGAAAAAGTTATTTTTCCGAAAAAATCATTTTTCCGAAGAAATGAAATTTCTGAATTGCACTGTAGCTTTTCCGAAATAGATATCGTTCCTGCTTGCTTGTTTTAATTTCTTGTCTTAGATTTAGTTTTCAAAGTTTTCAAAGTTTTCTAGTTTTTATTTTTAGAGGAAAAGTGACAGTTTTTCTCATTTTACTTTTAGCCTATTTTAATTACGTTTTTGCATTTTTATTTACTTGTCAAATTTACTTTTCGTCAAGTTTTAATTACCCGTCATTTAATTTCTCGTCATTTATCTTTAAAGTTTTTTAAATATTGCACATTTACACTTTAATTAGTCTTAGCTTTAATTAATCGCCTTTTACTTTAAGGTCTTGCAATTTAATTACACTACAACGACCAAATCTTTGTGTTTCACCAAAAGACGACTGAGTCGCACTTAAACCAATAATCAATTCGAAAAGATCAGACGATAAAATTTTCTTACTAGGCCAAAAGCCTAGTATTATGTATACGGTTGACCAAAGTGAAATGTTTTCACTTTTTATATACTTTCCATCGTCTCATATTTTTACCATTTTGGACTTTGACCCTTTATACTCCTTCCGTTACATATTGTTGTCACATGGGCTTGAGCCCATGTAAATCCATCTGTCCCATGTTAATGTAAATAGATGTGAATTTGGGCTTGGGCCCTTTTACTTTTCCATCCGTTTAGATATAATAAGTGCATTTGGGCTTTTTTTGGGCTTTTAGGTACAAATTGAATAGTTAAAATCCATATTGGGCTTTTGAGCCCAATAACCAAGAGTGGGGCCCACAAAGTCCATAATCCTCCATGAATATAAAATCCGCTAAAATCGAGATCGTTTTTGGCATTGTTGATCTTTTTCTTCAAACTCGTGTCGTTTTTTGCCGGTTTTCGTGAACTTGGTACCTACACACATCAAACACCAAACAAACATATACAAGGCATTTTCAAAGGTTTTATGCATTTTATGTTCATTTCTAGATACAAATGATATGAGTAAAATCACTCATATCAAACTCCCCCTTGCTAAGCAATTGCCGTGTCCTCACGCAATGATAAAATAAAACACTAACTACACTTTTATTTGACTTTTGAAACTTTATTTTGCAAAGACATAATGTATTGCTTTCATTATTTGAAAAATAACTTTTAGGATCATAAAACTCAAATAGATTCATCGTCCCCGACTTTTCACTTTTCCATGCCAAGTGCAAAAACAAGATCAATGTCAATCATAAGCCCCAAAATTAAATCAACTCATACAAGTAATTTGTGTTAAACTTAATCTCCTATTATTCCTAATTGTATCTCTAGATTTTATTTGTCATTCACCCAAAAGCTCATTTGACTTTATTTGATATTTATTAGTCTAAAAATGAAGATAAGAACGGTGTAAACTCAACACTCAAAACCTAACCTCGACTTTAAAAACCGTTGTCACTAAAGAAAGCCCACATCAAGGATAACTTAACACAATTTGAGGGATAAATCCCCGGACCCGAAATTTCGCTAATAGGACTACTTAAAAGCAAAAATAAAACATCCAAAGTCAATTATGACCTTATATGGAGTTAGCAACAACTACATCATAACACCTTGCGGCTCTTTAAGATGCAATTGTGCTCCTTATTTAAAATCCACACCCGAAGGCTCCTTGGACAAAAATAAGGAAATTGACATCACCATCCCACCTTACGGCTCATGATGATGAAGCAATTTTTATTCAACACGTCCCCTTGTCATACACCCTAAGGCTCTAATGACAAGGTTAGTGCTACATGACTCCCACCCGAAGGCTCCTAGAGAACATGTTTTTATTTATTCTTCTTTATTAATATGATATTTATAGTAAGCCAAATTTCCGCAATCCCATGATCAAAAGTCCATGACGCTGACACCCTTAATGTGTTCTCACTTTAATTACAAGGGAAGAAAAAGAAGGAGTTACGAGTTAAGATATCAAGCCTAAACCGCTAAAAACTTCATTTATTAAGCAATTATTATTCAAATGTGGAAAGTAAATACGAGGAGATTAAATCAAACACAAAAATACTTGCACAAAGAAGAATTAATTTTAGAAACTTATGATTGAACTCTATCATCTCTTGTTCTCCATATTGTAAAATTCCAAATATGTGAAATCAATGGATACTTAGCCTATTAAATCAAAGTTTTGGGTTTTCAAGTCATCTATAGGATCTTGCATCTTCTTATACTCTTTCAAGTTTTAGAATTTGCGTTTTAAAGTTCCCTTGATAAACGACTTTCTAGGATCAATTATAGGAACTTGCGAAAAGTTCTTGTTCTTAACCTATATGAGTTAAGACTTTCGCGTTTTAAAGCTCCCTATATAAAAGCCTAGCAAAACTTAATTCAAATATGTTAAGGAAAAGCTAAGGTAAAAACCGAGTCGAGTCAAAAACTATTTTTATTTTCACCAACGGAAAGCCTACATTCGCGTCAAAAACACTTATTTTATTTATTAAAACTTAAAAATAACACTAAAAATTTAAAATTTTATTGAAAAACGAGAAAAACAATTACGTTTAGACACGACAAAAGAAATTGCAAGCGATTATATCGATTGAATCCCCCATGCTAAAACTAAACATTGTCCTCAATGTTTCTTAGCTCAAGAGTAACACCCCCTTGCTAAAACAGGAAGAGTCTAATGCAAAATCCTAGCATGGAAAGAGCACGCAAATCTATAAGCCGTTTATTAATTATGCCTCAAGATAAAACGTTAGTCGATAAAAATCAAAGGATAAAGAGTGTGCCCCTTTTTGGCATTCAAAGATTGGAAGATCAAGTGGACCGGCAAAAACCAAACACGAGAGTCTGCAATGATAAGGGTCATACCTAAGATTTACAACACAACAAAACACGAGCACGAGCTTGAAAGATCAAGCCTTATTAGATGTTAGAAAATAGAAAGAAGATAGAATGTATGGGACTCCCCAACAAGGCACCTGTTTGTTTTCACCGAGTCATGAGCTCGACTCGATCCCCGCATTCATTGGTCCTTAGGGAAAAAGGTGAAAACCGACATATTGGAATAAAATCCATGATGAAGCACGATGCCGGGGTCAAAGATTACATCCTCGTTGTCGGATGACAAACGAAAGGATGAAACTCCAACGTAAATCTCTAAAAAGAGATGGTAGTCACAAATTATGGAATGGATATAGCATGCTCCCCGAGATAAACTCGCACCAAGATGATCAAAAAGTCTTTCAATTATTACATCGGTGAAAGGCCGAGATTTTCCTAAATCAATGATTCCGGGGTCGAATACCTCATCCTCGGGAGAGAAAGGAAAGGATAACACGGTGTCGTCCCCCCATGCTAACCATGATCATAGAAAGCAAATGGTAATGATGGGATAAAGGTTTCATCCATAGTGGAATCAACATTCTTAGTTTTAACGACCATTTCACCCTTAGAAATGTGATCAATCGGGTCATGGTACTCAATATGAGACACATGAAAAAACCCGCACATTAAGGTCAAAGTGGGTGGGAGGAGGACTTGGGACGAAATCATCATCAAGTAAATTCTCTAAAAAGAGAGTGTCCCCCTCCGGGTCGAGTTCATCAACACCCGGTGGTATCGAATCATTAGAAGCAAGAAAAGTGTCAGTTTCTTCCATAAACGAATGACTATCCACAACGGGAATAGGAGATGGAGAGAAAGACTTGGCATTATGCTTAGTATTCAAAGCCTCGATCCTAGAAATGAGAAGATAGACGTTTGATAACTTCTCACGAAGAATCAAGTATTCAACATCTAAATGAGTAAGTTCATCGGAGAACTTCTCAAGGATTGGAATAGTCAAATCAACGTCATTTCCCGGTGGAAATGGGTCTAAAGGAGCAAGTTCAAAGGTGAACCTCTCAAAAATCGGATCACTATCATCCTCATTTCCCGGTGGAAATGGGTGAAGAAGAGTAGGTTCATCGGTAAACCCCTCAAAATCCGAGTCGTGAATGTCATCTTTATAAGAAAGTTCATCGGAGAACTCCTCATTAGAAAATTCACTAGAAGTTGAATCATTCTCAAAATCTTCATTCCATCACAATTTTCATCATTAGAATTAGAGAAATTATCAAAGTGAATGGAAGAAGTAGAGTCATCACAATGTGACAATTCACACGTGTCATTGGAAATACCGTCAAACTCTCTTGGGTTTTGGACAAGAATCTCAACACTAGACTTTATTACTTCGTCCAATTTTGTGTCCGGAATAGTGCTAAAATGCTCGTCCCCCTTGCTTAGAGAATTTTCGGGTTCCACGGTGGAAGAATCATGAATAGGAGTAGTGATGTCATGAGAGATTTCCTCATCATCTAGGATGGGAGAATCCTCGGGCTCCTTAGCCGGCAAGATATGAAAATGAAGTACGATTGCACTAGACGAAGGATGTAGAGCAATAAGATCTCGCAAAGAAATAACACTATCCTCGTCATCGTCCAAAAGAAGAGAACGCTCGAGTTCACGATTAGCAAGGTATTTTGCTTCCGCTTGAGCTCGTTCTTTCTCTCGAATTTCGATGCTTAATCCATTATAATATTGCGAAAGTTGTCTAATCTTAAGTTCAGAATCTCTTTTAAATCCCTCATCAATTATTTCTCCATGAAATCGTCGACTTCCTAAATCATTAGTTATATCATTAATCTCTTGATTAATTTGTCTCTTTTCAAGCAACATATCTTCAATGCTTTTTTAAACAATTTCGACATTTCTTTGATTCATTATTTGTTGGAACATCGTTTCAAGTCGTTCAATATCGAAAGAATATTGTGGAGATTGGTCAAAACCGGAAGGAATCGAATTATAGCAAGGACTAGGCTCATAAAAATTTTTGATGTGTCGAGGATTGTATAGTGATAATTAAGATACGTTATAGGGTAAATTAGAAAATTACCTTTAGGAAAAAGTAATAGACTAAAATTACCAAATACGGATTCAATTAAACACGTGGGTGAACCAAGTTCGTTGTACACGAAGATCGAGTGAATTTGAGACGTTTTGTTTTGTTTTGGACAATCGATTTGAATTGGTTTTCGATTTTTAAACTAAAATTACTCCTACGATTTTTAATTAACTTCCTAAAGTGCATGAACCGATTCCGAAAATAAAATCTAAAAGACAATTATTTAAACTATTTAAAATTTAAACTATTTAAAATAAATCTATTTAATTAAAAAGTATTTTAAAAACTATTAAAAATTATAAACTAATTAATCTATTAAAAATCTATTACTATTTTTATTTAAAACAAAATTTATTTAAAACTTATTTATCTAATAACAATTTGAATTTCTAAAGATAATAAAATACATTTTTTATTTGTATTATTTATTTATTTTATTTCATTTAAAATAATTATTAATGACAAATTAAAATAAACTATTTAATTAAAAGTAATTATATATATATTTTTTAACAAAATTAATGTAAAGATACGTTTTAACTAAAACAAATAACAGTTAAAAAACAATGTATATTAATTACACTATGAAGAACTTAAACAAAAATGGTGGCCAGCCCAGTTGGTTAAGGCATTGGCCAGTTGAGGTGCAGGTCTCGAGTTCGAGACCTGCTCTGGACAAAGTTTTGGTATTATTTATTTTAACTGTATTTTTGTGCAAAAAACTAATACAGATATTGGAGAAAAATCATCATAACAGTAAGGAAAATCTAAATCTATCATCATAACAGTCAAGCAGTTTAGAAATTAAAAAAAACAAATTATGCAGTTAAAATAAAAAATATCAGTCAATCAAAACTAAATAACCAGGATAAAATGAAAATCAAGATCAAAATTAGGGACACAAATACTGACAACAACAAATTATCAGCAAATACTCGAATACATCTCAAATATAACAGCTTCAAAATATTCCTCAGTCAAATACTTAACATCTTACAAAATTTAACAGATACATAAAGTGGGGAGATGCGCAGGGCATTTTAACAAACATTCAGCAAAAACAATACAAACTATCACAATCAGGACACTTAAGTTGAGCGGAATTAGCAGCTTATACATGTTCATACAAATCTGTAAGAACAAGTTAACAGACTTAAACTTCTCCTCCATTTTTATATCCCATATCCTATTTTGACACCAAGAAAAGAATTCTAGAAATAGAAAAGACCCTCAAAAAACCAACGAGTCACACACTAAGCATAGCAATTTTATCAAAAGATTAATTTAATTTTTATTAAACCCTATAATATTAGAATTGTTTGTTCCGACAACCAACCAAAATCATAAACTTAAGCTGAGAGAATAAAAACTCAATCCTATTGGAACATTTAACACAAAAACTTGCATAAAGCTTAACTAAAACTTACCGGATCAAGCTAAACAAACAGCAATTACCATAATCAGCAGCTTATCAATCTTAACAATTTCAGCAAACCCTTCTAAAATCACTAAATGAATCAGGATATTTCCAAAAGCATTCAAAACTCAACAGTAGAACTCTCAGCAAACATCAAACTTGAATAACGTATCCATGAAAAATTTAAGCATTAAAAAATGAAAGAGTGTAACAGCAGTTAACTTAACTAAATCAAACAAAACTCAACAGATACAATCAAAACAGATCAGGCTCGTGGACATGAACAAATTTAATAAGAAAAATAAAGTCATCATCATAAACAGATTCGTGCTTCAAATTACCCGAACATATAAGCAGATTATCTAAACTGTCATACCAACACTTATTAACCAAACAAGCAGTCTAAATCAGCATCTCACACATCTTCCATAATCACGAATCCATCACAAATTGCTATCAATCAATTCACAATTAAACTGATTAACAAAATATAAAAAAACGAGCTCACCTTTTTGAAGAAACCTTTGAGTAGAAGCGTCAGCGCTGAGCTGGCTTAGACCTTAAAACGACACAGACACAATATCCACCATTTTCGATCCACCATTAAACACCATTACTCACCTCAAACATAAACTTATCTTCAAACCAAATTTAGTTCGAACCAGTAACCATTTAAATCTCGTTTATCAGTGGGATAAACAAGTTATTATCCCTTTTTTATTGTTGTGATTTTAGTGTAATTAAATAGTAACGAGAGTGTTCATTATTCAGTAACATTTAATAGAACTAATTTGCAGTAAAAATAAGAACAATTATATAGCATAAAGAAAATGATTTCATTAATTCTCAAAAGTTTACAAAACTGATTAAAAGGAAAAATACAATTTATAAAAACAAGATTACACTACTCCTAACTAAAAATTACACTAAAGAAGGAGATGCTTTTACAGTAAAAATAATGGGTTTATATAGGCGAACCCGAGAGGTATTGGGGTTGGTTTGTTGAAGACGAGAAACGAATATTGGCCCTTGATTAAGCATCTTGGCTCTCTTTCTTCCATCTATCTTGATCAAACGGCTGTAATTCGTCCTTGTTTACTCGGATCGCCACCCGGTCATATCCTGTGCTTCTTCTTTGTTGATGTGTCCTCTTTTAGTTGATGGATTGGTGAGGATGTGCTGTATGAGCCAATCACAGGCTGCCACGTTAACGGGTTGAGAGAATCTTCAATCTTCGGATTAAGGGGAGAATTAATTAAGGGCGCGTGTGTTATCACGCGCCTTAATTAATAAAAGCCCCAATTTTATTGACAAGCTAGGGTTTGGGTAAATGAGTGACTGGTTATTTGGGGGTAAAAGAAAGTGAGGAGATGAAAGGAAGACTTTGGGAATATCGAAATAAATGTGTGTTGTGTATTGATAGGTGTGAAAACACCCATCCTTTTACCACTTAATTACAATAATAACCAGGCCAAAACGTGTATTTTATGTCGTAAATGTCGGAATTATGCGTGGTTTGTGTTTTTGTTGGATTTAGGACGAAAATGTTAAAAGGGGAGAAAACACGGGCTTTCACGGGCTTTTATCGAAGAAAAAGACAAAAGACGAAGTCAAGAAATCAAGAGTGCAAAAAGAACGGAAGTCCAAGGCCCATTCTAAATATTTATCAAAGAAAAAGTCCACAGACGGAAGTTTAATAAAAGCCGAAGAACTCAAGTCTAAATTAATGAAGAAATTACAAGACGAGTTTATTAATCCCGAGACAAAAGTCGAAGAATTAAGAAGACGAGGACTAAACGAGAAATAAAGAAAGAAGAAAGAGAGGAGGAAGCTTCCACTAATCCTCTCCTCCTCCACTATAAATAGGATCATTAAGATTTCATTTGTTTTTGTTAGCTAATTTGACACATTAGTCTTTCCAATTTATTTTCATGTCATTTTAATTACTTGTCAATTTACATTCCTTGTCTTGCACCTTAATTCCTTTAATTCCAAGTAAGTTTAATCTTTACTTTTGTTGTTTAATCCTTTCTTTAATCAAGTTTTATATTAATCTCTCATTCTACCTTTCTTGTTTTGCTTAATCTTTGTGCTTATCATCTTATTGTCATGCTTATTTGATTTATGGTTATGTTTTTATGTGTTTGGATGTGTTAGCTTATTGATTTGATAGCTTATTGTGTGTTTGATTTGATTTAAGTTAAGTTTTTATTAGTTTGTTTTATTAAAAGTTGATTTTTAATTTTTAATTTTATTAGTGTTTTTCAAGTTTTTGATTTGTGGTTAAATTAGTTTTTCTTAAAATTGTTTTAGATTAAGTTTTGGTTATTTGGTTATTTGATTTTAGCTTATTCTAGCTTATTTCTTAAGTTTTATGTTACTGTTTATCTTGCCTAAATTTCTTCGGAAAAGGGTTTTGTTTTCCTGAAAACATACCTTTTCCGAAATGTCCATTATTCCGAAATAGCCATTTCTCTGAATTCATCATTTCCATGAAATCTTCTTTTTTCTGAGTTAACCTTTTTTCCGAAAATAGCATTTTTCCGAAGATATACTTTTTTCGAAATTTTACTCTTTTCTGAAAAGTCCTTTTTTCTGAATTTGCCTTTTTCCGAAAATAGCCTTTTTCTGAAGATCCTATTTTTCTGAAAACATTGTTATTCCGAAATTTTCATTTTTCTGAAAAGATTGATTTTTCCGAAGATATCACTTTTACTGAAAAGATCATTTTTCCGAAAATCCTACTTTTTCTGAATTTGTCATTTTTCCGAAAATACTACTTTTTCTGAAATTGTCATTTTTCCGAAAATGTCTCTTTTTTTGAAAAGGGTGTTATTCCGAAAAAGTTATTTTTCCGAAAAAATCATTTTTCCGAAGAAATGAAATTTCTGAATTGCACTGTAGCTTTTCCGAAATAGTATCGTTCCTGCTTGCTTGTTTTAATTTATTGTCTTAGATTTAGTTTTCAAAGTTTTCAAAGTTTTCTAGTTTTTATTTTTAGAGGAAAAGTGACAGTTTTTCTCATTTTACTTTTAGCCTATTTTAATTATGTTTTTGCATTTTTATTTACTTGTCAAATTTACTTTTCGTCAAGTTTTAATTACTCGTCATATAATTTCTCGTCATTTATCTTTAAAGTTTTTTAAATATTGCACATTTACATTTTAATTAGTCTTAGCTTTAATTAATCGCCTTTTACTTTAAGGTCTTGCAATTTAATTACATTACAACGACCAAATCTTTATGTTTCACCAAAAGACGACTGAGTCGCACTTAAACCAATAATCAATTCGAAAAGATCGAACGACAAAATTTTCTTACTAGGCCAAAAGCCTAGTATTAAATGGCGCCGCTGCGGGCTCTTTTCGTTAAGATTAACGGTTTTCTGTGAGAGACGCGTTGCTTTTTGGGATCCGTTCGTTCGTGAGCGTTATTTTGCTTGCTTAAAAATTTCCAAAAATCCATAAAAATTAAAAAATTTCAAAAATCTAAAATTTTTTTATTTTTATAGTGTATATATATTGTCTATTGCTTTGGTATCTTTTTCTTTAGTTTTTGCAGGTGTATGCGTACTAGATCTTCAATTTATCCAGAGCCCGAGACTCGTGAAGATTTAGCTATGGCAGGTGTGAACATCAACAATAATCCACCGCACCTCAACAATAACAACAACAATGTTCTTCCACAGCCCGATCTTTGGACAATGGAGGAGCTTTTTCAACCCACAATGTTTGGACGAGGAGGATTTATTGCGCCGATGCAAATCACGGCTCCAGAGTTTTCGTTGAAGCATCACATGATCCAACAAGTGCAAACTAACCCTTTTCGCGGATTGCCGGATGATGATGCCAACAAGCACCTCGACAAATTCATTACTATAACTCAAAGCATGAAGTTGCCCAGTGTTACTATGGATGTCCTTCGCCTTCAACTTTTTCCACATACTTTATCACACCACGCCGAAAAATGGTTTGATCGTCTCCTGAAGAATTCCATTCATACTTGGGACGACATGACTCAACGATTTTTCTCGCGCTACTTTCCACCATCCATGATCACGAGCCTTCGAAATCAAATCAGCAGTTTCATGCAAGAACCCGATGAATCTCTCTTTGATGCTTGGGAAAGATATAATGTTTTGATCGATCGATGTCCAAATCACAATATGCTCCCCGTTACCTTAATTGATACTTTCTACAACGGTTTGACTTTTCGTGATCGTGATACGATTAATGCAGCCGCCGGTGGCACATATATGAAAAGAAGACCCGAGGAGTGTAGAGAGCTTATTGAGAACATGACTACTCATCACAAAAATTGGGATTCCTCCGCTTCTTCAGGAACAACCCGAGAGTCAATGTTTCTTCTACTTCAGCAAACCCCGACATGACCGAATTCACCCGCATGATGGCCGAAATGAACAAAAATATCTTGCTCATAGCTACAAACCAACAACAACAAGTTAAAGCTGTAGCAATTTCTTGTGAGACATGTGGCGGTCCTCACTCATACACTGATTGTCCTTCTACTCAAGGCAATCCAGAAAACGTGTATGATGCTTATGGTAACTATCCCGGAAAATTACCAAGCCCGACCTCAAGGGGATCAAAATTTGCTAAGTTACCGTTCTAACAACTATCTTTCACCCGGTTTGTCTCCTCAAAACCACAACCCCAACAACAATTACAATAGAAGCAACCAAATCCCACCTCGAGCTTCTAACCCTTATCCCCCACCCGCTCAACAAGCCCCACCCATCAATCACGATGTTGACACCTTAATGAGAACCCAAGGAGAGCAAATTAAGAATCTGCAAAGCCAAATTATCAATTTGAAAGGGGATATCACTAAGCAAGGTAATGACATTAGATCCGAGCTTCGACATGATATACAAACCTCTTTTAGCACTCAAACAAATGATTTGAAGAATATGCTGGCTAGTTTCTTATCAACCACTCCACCCTCTACTTCGGGCTCTCTACCTCCCAACACCGTCACCAACCCGAGAGCGAATGTGAGTGCTATTACTACACGCATTAGAGCAACCATAGTAGGACCATCTATCCCTCCCCCAGTTATTCCATCTACATCTCCTCCACCACTATTTACCCCTCCTACTCCCACGCCTAGTATTAGTTCTCCATTACCGTCTCCACCTCTTATTGATGTACCCAAGAAGAATCCTTCACCAACCCCACCTTCCACCTATAAACCCAACATCCCATATTCTTCTCGCTTGGACAAGCCTAACTTGCTAACTAAGGATGACATTCAAGTGTCGAACTATTTGAAGATGATCTCTCAAATGAATTTCAACATTATCCTTGTTGAAGCACTTGTCCACATGCCGAAATTTGTCAAAGCATTCAAGGAATTGCTTAATAAGAAGGAAAAACTGGTTGAGCTCGCCAACACACGCTTAAATGAAAACTGTTCTGCAGTCATTCTTAAAGAACTTCCGGAAAAACTTGGAGATCCCGGTCGTTTTGTGTTGCCTTGCATTTTTAACAAAACCGAAGAATTTACTGCCCTAGCTGATCTCGGGGAAAGTATAAATCTGATGCCTTTAAGTGTTTGGACAGCACTATCACTACCCGACCTTACACCAACGAAGATGACTCTTGAGCTTGCAAATCGCACTCTCGCTTACCCTGTTGGTATTGCCGAAGATGTGTTCATTAAAGTTGGCACCTTCACTCTTCCGGTCGACTTTGTTGTTGTTGATTATGAAATGGACCCTCGTATTCCTTTAATACTTGGTCGGCCATTCTTGAGAACCGGAAGAGCTCTAGTCGATGTTGCTGAAGGTGAGCTAATTTTAAGGGTCGGGAATGAACAACAAGTGTTCAAAATGGGGAAGATCACAAACAAATCCTATGGAAGAGAAACAACGAATATGATTAATGTGCTTGATGATTTTGTCGTCTAAAATAATCCTCTATTCGATTCTTGCTTTGATAATCCACTGTTCCAAATGATGTGGATAATTCTCTCTCCAATTCTGATCCTCCACCAATTTATGATTCTCCACCGATCTTTGATACTTATGATGACGATTGTAGTTCTAATGGAGATGATTATGATGATTTCACTTATGAGTATCCAGACATGCCCACTTATGATGATTTTGATGAGGCCGATACTCTTTCGAGTGATTCTTCACATGATGAAGATCCTCCGCCAACCATGCTTAATCCTACTTTGGATGACTACTCATTTGAGGAATAATTTTCTACTTTTCTCAATACATACTTCCCTCATGAGAGTGATGCCCCTCCTTTAGACTTTGATGATTATGGTCTTTATCCTACTTTGGATATGAAGAAATCTGGTTCAAAGGAGAAAAAGCCGGCGACACCGATATCAGCAGCACTTATGTCTTAACTCCTCTCTATCCTCCTTCTGAGGATGAGACTGGAGATTTATGATCGGATCTTCTTCAGGATCTGCTGAGCATGAGTGTTATTTTCCCCTAAAGGAAAAGGTGTTCGACCCCGGCATTGCACTTTTCATGCCATCTCAGTATCCATCTGATGAAATAAAAGGAAAAATCTTTGGGACTTATAGAGATATGCTTGCACTTCACCCTTGCTACCACCGTGCTCCATCTTTGCTTAAGGGAACCTTGCCTACTCTTCTTTGGCTTGCCTTGTTCGCCTTAAGCTTGTGCTATTTAATGGACGAAAACCATGTATTTGATCTCGGTGGATGTGTTTCAATCTTCTTCCTATGCTAATCAAGGTCGAGTCAGGCTCACGACTCGGTTATAAAAAACAAGCGCTTTTTGGGAGGCAACCCAAGTATCTATCCTTTTTCTCTTATTTTTATAATAAGTGTAGGGGAGACCCTAGTATGTTGTTTGTTTTCTTCTTTCTAATCATGTACAGGGATTCGAGCTTTCAAGGATCCATTCTTGATGACTTTTGACGAACCGTGATTCCGTGTACCCGTCTTCCCGGTTCTATCCTAAATTCTTTTCGATTCACTATTTTATATTTTGCAATATTCAAATAGGAATCACTTTAGTTGTCTCTTCCTTAGCAAGATTTAAACAACGTGCACAATGTCCTAAGTGTAGGGGAGTTTACTCCCACATGCTTAAACATTGAGGACAATGTTTATATCAAGTGTAGGGGGGACTTCTATCGAAGTTAAGTGGTCTTTTCCTTGTATTTGTCCTCATTTTAACCGGAAAATCAATTTTTCGACATTTTTCAAAATTTTTGATCTATTTTGGCCTAGTAGTTTTACCTTTGTATAGTTATTTTCCTTCTTTACTAGAATAAATTTTTAATAAAGTGGTTTTAATTTTCAACGTTGTGATTCTTTTGACTCAACCCGGGTTTACTTATCTAAGTTTACTCTAGCTAGTATCCTTAACGTGTTTCAGTCAAGTTTTGCTAGGCTTTTATATAGGGAGCTTTAAAACGCGAAAGTCTTAACTCTCACAGGTTAAGAACAAGAACTTTTCGCAAGTTCCTATAATTGATCCTAGAGAGTCATTTATCAAGGGAACTTAAAAATGCGAATTTTAAACTTGAAAAAGTCTAAGAGTTTGCAAGATCCTATAGACGACTCGAAAACCCAAAAATTTGATTTAATAGGCTAAGCATCCACGAGTCTCATTCCGTGAGATTTTAAATTGTGGAGAACGAGAGATGATAGAGTCAATTATAAGTTTGGTATTCTTTCGTGAATTTATGTGAGTTAATTACAAGCCTATTCTCCCATCGCTTGCTAATAAATTTATCTGCAATAAATAAGGTTGTACGATTTGAAAAGTTACTTAGCTTCTAGCCCAAGATCGTTTAAAAGTTGCTCGGTATTGATTAGAGTTCATAGCCAAGGCATAACTTATTGAAGCGGGATGCGAAGATTGGCGAGTCCGAAAAGGCCCTAACAAGGCATGAGGGCTACATTTTGTTGCTAAAGATCCAAAAGTGATGTGAAGAATCATTTATCGAAAATCAATATGAAGGATCGAGACACACGACGAAAAGCAAATACTCCCCTAAAGATCATGGAGAAGTCTATCCGAAAAGACCCTAACAAGGTATGAGGATAAATAGATCCAATTCCTAAAAGGAGGCGGATCGTTGTATATCAAAGTCCAAAATAAAGATTGGAGAAAAGTGAAGAAGTCGTGGTCCAAATATGAAGAATCTCTCAAAACTTCAAGTGAAGAAATTCCTATTATGAAGAGAAGACCATTATTTCATGAACGTCTCTCAAGATTTGAAGTATGAAGTCGCTGCCAAATATCGGTCCGAGAAAGGTCTCAAATCGTGAAGCGAGTTATGCCAAGATATGAACTTTTTGAGGTCCCGAGAAGCAGTTTTAAAAGATTTTGTCTTTTAGCTAACTATTGATTAAATCGTCCCACTTTATTTTCAGCCTAATAAACTATCGAAATAAGTCAACAATGCATCCTCGTGATCATTCAAGACAACAATAAAATATAAGAGATACACCTAGGAATAAGGGAGTCTAAGTAAATAATTGGCCCACATGAGTTCGTGTTAGTTTGCTAACTTATAATAACAATGATCTCGTTTTTAAGCTTGGTTTGGAGAATGTGAAAACTTGAGGATGATGATCATTCATGACATTTCCAAAACCCTAAGGTATATCTTTTATTTCTTTACTTACTTTCTTCCTTTGAATGTTTATAATTTTCTATCTCTTTAATAAAGGCCAATATGGATTGATTATAATGGAAAATGTAACACGTGCTTTGTAACTAATGCATTGCATGAGGACATTGCAATGGTCAAGTGTAGGGGATGTGATAGGTGTGAAAACACCCATCCTTTTACCACTTAATTACAATAATAACCAGGCCAAAACGTGTATTTTATGTCGTAAATGTCGGAATTATGTGTGGTTTGTATTTTTGTTGTGATTTAGGACGAAAATGTGAAAAGGGGAGAAACACGGGCTTTCACGGGCTTTTATCGAAGAAAAAGACAAAAGACGAAGCCAAGAAATCAAGAGTGCAAAAAGAACGGAAGTCCAAGGCCTATTCTAAAGATTTATCGAAGAAAAAGTCCAAAGATGGAAGTTTAATAAAAGCCGAAGAACTCAAGTCTAAATTAATGAAGAAATTACAAGACGAGTTTATTAATCCCGAGACAAAAGTCGAAGAATTAAGAAGACGAGGAATAAACGAGAAATAAAGAAAGAAGAAAGAGAGGAGGAAGCTTCCACTAATCCTCTCCTCCTCCACTATAAATAGGATCATTAAGCTTTCATTTGTTTTTGTTAGCTAATTTGACACATTAGTCTTTCTAATTTATTTTCATGTCATTTTAATTACTTGTCAATTTACATTCCTTGTCTTGCACCTTAATTCTTTTAATTCCAAGTAAGTTTAATCTTTACTTTTGTTGTTTAATCCTTTCTTTAATCAAGTTTTATACTAATCTCTCATTCTACCTTTCTTGTTTTGCTTAATCTTTGTGCTTATCATCTTATTGTCATGCTTATTTGATTTATGGTTATGTTTTTATGTGTTTGGATGTGTTAGCTTATTTATTTGATAGCTTATTGTGTGTTTGATTTGATTTAAGTTAAGTTTTTATTAGTTTGTTTTATTAAAAGTTGATTTTTAATTTTTAATTTTATTAGTGTTTTTCAAGTTTTTGATTTGTGGTTAAATTAGTTTTTTTTTAAAAGTGCTTTAGATTAAGTTTTGGTTATTTGGTTATTTGATTTTAGCTTATTCTAGCTTATTTCTTAAGTTTTATGTTACTGTTTATCTTGCCTAAATTTCTTCGGAAAAGGATTTTGTTTTCCTGAAAACATACCTTTTCCGAAATGTCCATTATTCCGAAATAGCCATTTCTCTGAATTCATCATTTCCATGAAATATTCTTTTTTCTGAATTAACCTTTTTTCCGAAAATAGCATTTTTCCGAAGATATACTTTTTCCGAAATTTTCCTTTTTTCTGAAAAGTCCTTTTTTCTGAATTTGCCTTTTTTCCGAAAATAGCCTTTTTCCGAAGATCCTGTTTTTCTGAAAACATTGTTATTCCGAAATTTTCATTTTTCTGAAAAGATTGATTTTTCCGAACATATCACTTTTACTGAAAAGATCATTTTTCCGAAAATCCTACTTTTCTGAATTTGTCATTTTTCCGAAAATACTACTTTTTCTGAAATTGTCATTTTTCCGAAAATGTCTCTTTTTCTAAAAAGGGTGTTATTCCGAAAAAGTTATTTTTCCGAAAAAATCATTTTTCCGAAGAAATGAAATTTCTGAATTGCACTGTAGCTTTTCCGAAATAGTTATCGTTCCTGCTTGCTTGTTTTAATTTCTTGTCTTAGATTTAGTTTTCAAAGTTTTCAAAGTTTTCTAGTTTTTATTTTTAGAGGAAAAGTGACAGTTTTTTTTATTTTTACTTTTAGCCTATTTTAATTACGTTTTTGCATTTGTATTTACTTGTCAAATTTACTTTTCGTCAAGTTTTAATTACCCGTCATTTAATTTCTCGTCATTTATCTTTAAAGTTTTTTAAATATTGCACATTTATATTTTAATTAGTCTTAGCTTTAATTAATCGCCTTTTACTTTAAGGTCTTGCAATTTAATTACACTACAACGACCAAATCTTTGTGTTTCACCAAAAGACGACTGAGTCGCACTTAAACCAATAATCAATTCGAAAAGGTCGGAGGATTAAATTTTCTTACTAGGCCAAAAGCCTAGTATTATGTATACGGTTGACCAAAGTGAAATGTTTTCACTTTTTATATACTTTCCATCGTCTCATATTTTTACCATTTTGGACTTTGACCCTTTATACTCCTTCCGTTACATATTGTTGTCACATGGGCTTGAGCCCATGTAAATCCATCCGTCCCATGTTAATGTAAATAGATGTGAATTTGGGCTTGGGCCCTTTTACTTTTCCATCCGTTTAGATATGATAAGTGCATTTGGGCTTTTTTTGGGCTTTTAGGTACAAATTGAATAGTTAAAATCCATATTGGGATTTTGAGCCCAATAACCAAGAGTGGGGCCCACAAAGTCCAAAATCCTCCATTAATATAAAATCTGCTAAAATCGAGATCGTTTTTGGCATTGTTGATCTTTTTCTTCAAACTCGTGTCGTTTTTTGTCGGTTTTCGTGAACTTGGTACCTACACACATCAAACACCAAACAGACATATACAAGGCATTTTCAAAGGTTTTATGCACTTTATGTTCATTTCTAGATACAAATGATATGAGTAAAATCACTCATATCAAACTCCACCTTGCTAAGCAATTGTCGTGTCCTCACGCAATGATAAAATAAAACACTAACTACACTTTTATTTGACTTTTGAAACTTTATTTTTCAAAGACATAAAGTATTGCTTTCATTATTTGAAAAATAACTTTTAGGATCATAAAACTCAAATAGATTCATCGTCCCCGACTTTTCACTTTTCCATGCCAAGTGCAAAAACAAGATCATTGTCAATCATAAGCCCCAAAATTAAATCAACTCATACAAGTAATTTGTGTTAAACTTAATCTCCTATTATTCCTAATTGTATCTCTTGATTTTATTTGTCATTCACCCAAAAGCTCATTTGACTTTATTTGATATTTATTAGTCCAAAAATGAAGATAAGAACGGTGTAAACTCAACGCTCAAAACCTAACCTCGACTTTAAAAACCGTTGTCACTAAAGAAAGCCCACATCAAGGATAACTTAACACGATTTGAGGGATAAATCCCCGGACCCGAAATTTGGCTAATAGGACTACTTAAAAGCAAAAATAAAACCTCCAAAGTCAATTATGACCGTATATGGAGTTAGCAACAACTACATCATAACACCTTGGGGCTCTTTAAGATGCAATTGTGCTCCTTATTTAAAATCCACACCCGAATACTCCTTGGAAAAAAATAAGGAAATTGACATCACCATCCCACCTTACGGCTCATGATGATGAAGCAATTTTTATTCAACACGTCCCCTTGTCATACACCCTAAGGCTCTAATGACAAGGTTAGTGCTACATGACACCCACCCGAAGGCTCCTAGAGAACATGTTTTTATTTATTCTTCTTTATTAATATGATATTTATAATAAGCCAAATTTCCGCAATCCCATGATCAAAAGTCCATGACGCTAACACCCTTAATGTGTTCTCACTTTAATTACAAGGGAAGAAAAAGAAGGAGTTACGAGTTAAGATATCAAGCCTAAACCGCTAAAAACTTCATTTATTAAGCAATTATTATTCAAATGTGGAAAGTAAATACGAGGAGATTAAATCAAACACAAAAATACTTGCACAAAGATGAATTAATTTTAGAAACTTATGATTGAACTCTATCATCTCTTGTTCTCCATATTGTAAAATTCCAAATATGTGAAATCAATGGATACTTAGCCTATTAAATCAAAGTTTTGGGTTTTCAAGTCATCTATAGGATCTTGCATCTTCTTATACTCTTTCAAGTTTTAGAATTTGCGTTTTAAAATTACCTTGACAAACGACTTTCTAGGATCAATTATAGGAACTTGTGAAAAGTTCTTGTTCTTAACCTATATGAGTTAAGACTTTCGCGTTTTAAAGCTCCCTATATAAAAGCCTAGCAAAACTTAATTC
>JANFOE010003068.1:0-28550 GCA_025667525.1 Glebionis coronaria | reverse complement strand
ATTAAAAAGGGCGGTAGTAACATCTTGGAGATTGCAAGTTTGTAACCCTGTTATTGAAGCTTTTCTATAGCCCACACAGAGCGTATATCCTGCAACCAGTTTCCAGGATCATGAATAAATCTTATCCATATGCATTATAACAAAAGAGAAAAAGCTAAAATTAGTTACAAAACGAAACACATAATGTCACTAATAATCTCAGATCCAGATCAAAACACGAACAAAATTTACCTGCTAAGCAAACGTATCTGTATTAAAGATGACACATATCTCTCCAAATATGAATAGCACAAGTGGTACTCCCCTGCCCATCCAAGGAAAATCTCATTCGTCTTCTTTTTTCGTCATAAAGATTTCTTCTATACAGCCCTTGGGACCTAGAACTCCAAGTCATGTACCATGTACCTCCATCCATATTAAGAACATGTTGTACCGTACCCTCCAACCATATACATATATATACGCATTAATATGACTTTGTATTTGTAGTGCTTCCAAAACATGATGTGCCATAGCTTCTTAAGATCATAATTCCTGAGATTCTGAAACCTGTAGTTCCAGATATTCTAAAGCCAACAGTTCATGAGATTCTAAAACCTGAGTTGTCAAATCTACCAAAATCAAAAGTACCAAAGCTACCAGAAATCTATGAAATCAACCGAAAAATAGAATCCTTCATAACTACTACCAAAAAACATAAATCTTATAAGTCGAGTTGTGGTGGTTTCTTACCTGTCACCATCTTCCACATACCATCTGAGTTTTTCAACTATCTGCACATTTAGAATCACGAAAAAAATAGCCATCAAAAAATTAAATCAAAAGTTAAAGTGACAAAATGGGTAGACAGGTAAACTGGGTAAATAGCTTATGGGTGGAAAAGGTAAACTGGTATGTCACAATAAATGGTATCCATCTAGATTTTATTGATGTCATATCGATAACCTTGTATTCGGACACATCCAGTGACCATCTTGCCGCCATGGTTTTGGTGGTGCCTGACATATATTTAACCTCTAGCTGCGTTCCCAAGAACTTAGGCCCTCCTTGCATCAAGTTCTTCTATTTGACCAGCTCGCAGGAACACCTTGGTCTTACCAATCTGCAAAGGTAGTGATAATCTAAATTTTGGTATCTAGAAGTTATATCACATCATAGTATGTTTTTATCATCTAGAATAGCGGAACTGATAAATATGTTACATTAGGCCAAGAAAATTTACATGGTAGCCTTTGAATCCAATTTGATCTAACATAAGCCAGCCTTTGAGCAACACCAACTGCAATATTATATCGTGTAACCCAATTCACCAGTAACCTTGCTTGACCATGTAACGCTTCACCTAGACTCCCATTCGTCACGTAATCGTAAACATCACATCGTTTGTTTCGTTGTGAAGATATCCATGTAATCTAACAATGTTCTAGTGTCGAAGTTTCCCTTTCACATTAGCTTCCCCGACAAAATCATCCACGCTGCTACCTAATTTAAAAAAAAACGATTTAGTCACCAATAAGCGCGCATTCTAAAGCATCATCATGTGTAAACTAATTTTGAAGTACAAGTTGCTGGTGGCACACGTTGTATAGATGAGGTAAGTTGATGTCATATCTCTATAAATATCGGAAAAAAAACATAATATGTAAGTACAACGTAATGGCATGCTTTCATCATTAAGGTTTAAAGAGGAATCATATCAGAAAGCAACTTTTAAAGAGGAAGATTCAGTATGCTCTCATCATGAGGGTTTCGGTGAATATATGATTTTAAATATACAGGATAAAACCTATATTAAAGAATAGGAACCGATTTTTTGTAAACGTTTTTTAGAAATTATATTGAATCTAATATAGGAATTGATTAGATCCGAATTATTTATTATGTTGATTTTTTTCTAAACGTTTTTTAGAAAATATATTGAATCTAATATAGGAATTGACGTTTTTTAGAAAATATATTGAATCTAATATAGGAATTGATTAGATCCGATTATTTATTATGTTTAGCCAATGAGATGCATCTAAATCGCCACATAGGATATGACATGGCGCCTATTTATTTTCCTATGTCAAACTTAGCCCCATATATATATATTATATATATATATATATATATATATATATATATATATATATATATATATATATATATATATATATATATATATATATATATTATATATATATATATATACGTTATATATTATACGTATATACTATATATACGTATATAATATATATATATATATATATATATATATATATATATATATATATATATATATATATATAATATATATATATATAATATATATATATATATATATATATATATATATATATATTTATATATATATAATATATATATACATATATATACGTATATATAGGTATATATATATATATATATATTATATATATATATATATATATATATATATATATATATATATATATATATATATATATATATATATATATATATATATATATATATATATATATATATATATGTATATATATATAAAATATACATATACATATAAATATATATATATATATATATATATATATATATATATTATATATATATATATATATATATATATATATATATATATATATAGATATATATATATATACGTATATATATATAGGTATATATATATATATATATATATATATATAATATATATATATATATATATATATATATATATATATTATATATATATATATATATATATATATTATATATATATATATATAATATATATATATATATATATATATATATATATATTATATATATATATATATATATATATATATATATATATATATATTATATATATTATATATATATATATATATATATATATATATATATATATATACATATATATATATATACATATAGAATCTGGATCGATTGAGAAGGAAAAAAAAACCTTCTCAATTGAGAAGGTTTTTCAAAAACCATAGCTTGTTAACTTTGATTCAAGTTTTGAAAGTGTTGATTCATTTTAACATGATAATAATACAAAATGAGTCAAAAAAAATTTGAATCAACATTAAAAAACTCTCGATTTTGCGATATTTTGTAAAATATTGAATTTACTACACAAATTTATTTGAATCATTTCATAACTCGATTTTTACAAAGATTTATGAATCAAACTTATGATTTATAGTTTTGATTCACTATTAAATGATGTTAACTAGTGAATCAATGAAATTTTTTTGAATCAGTGGCTCATACGAAGATTTCTCAAATTTCTCAAAATAAAAAACCTTCTCAATGGAACCGGAGCCTATACATATATATATATATATATATATATATATATATATATATATATAATATAGTATATATATATTATATATATATATATATATATATATATATATATATATATATAGTATATATATATATATATATATATATATATATATATATATATATATACTATATATATATATATATATATATATATATATATATATATATATATTATATATATATATATATATATATATAATATATATATATATATTATATAATATATATACTATATATTATATATATATAATATATATATATGTATAGTTATATATATAACGTATATATATATATATATATATATATATATATATATATATATATATATATATATAAATATATATATATATATACTATGCGAGTAAAACCATGACCGGTGCACAACTTCATTATACTACCACGGAAAAAGAATTGCTTGCTATAGTCTATGCTTTTGAGAAATTTAGACCATACCTTGTGTTATCCAAATCCATAGTGTATACGGATCATTCCGCTCTCAAGTATCTCATGACAAAACAAGATGCTAAGCCTAGGCTTTTGAGATGGGTTTTGTTGCTTCAAGAGTTTAAGATAGAAATTCGTGATAAGAAAGGGGCCGAGAATTTAGCGGCGGATCACTTGAGTAGACTTGAGCATCCTTTTCAAGGAGATTTTCCAAATCAAGAAATCAATGAATCCTTTCCATTAGAGGAGCTCATGTCTATCTCTTCCCAAGAGGATGCCACTCCTTGGTTTGCGGATATAGCAAACTATCTTGTGGGGAATGTGCTTATTGAGGGTCTTACTTACCAACAAAAGAAGAAATTTCTTAAGGAAGTTAAGTACTACTTTTGGGATGATCCTTATCTTTTTAGGCATTGTGCGGACCAAATCATTAGACGGTGTGTAGATGGGCCCGAGACATTTAAGATCTTAGAAGCATGTCATAAAGGACCTACGGGTGGACATTTTGGGCCCAACTATACCGCCAAGAAAGTCTTTGATTCGGGTTACTATTGGCCTTCCATTTACAAACATGCCTAAGAAATGGTGAAATTTTGTGATGAGTGTCAAAGACAAGGAAAAATTACGCAACGTGATGAGATGCCACACAATTTTATTCAAGAGTGTGAGATTTTTGATGTATGGGGCATAGACTTCATGGGACCTTTTCCATCTTCTAAGGGAAACAAGTATATACTTGTGGCGGTGGATTATGTGTCTAAATGGGTGGAGGCTAAAGCCTTACCTACTAATGATGCTCGAGTTGTTGTGAAGTTCTTAAAGCAATTGTTTGCTAGATTTGGTGTACCTCGGGCCATCATAAGTGATCGTGGCACACACTTTTGTAATGATCAATTCACGAGAGTTATGAAGAAATATAAAGTTAATCATAGACTTTCTACCGTGTATCACCCTCAAACCAATGGTCAAACCGAGGTCACAAATCGTGGTTTAAAGAGAATTTTAGAGAGAACGGTGGGAGAGCATCGAGCTTCTTGGTCGGATAAGCTTGATGATGCTTTGTGGGCTTTTAGGACGACTTTTAAGACACCAATTGGTTGTACTCCTTATAGGCTTGTCTATGGTAAAGCGTGCCACCTCCCATTCGAGTTAGAACATAAGGCATCTTGGGCTCTCAAGTGGGCTAATTTTGATTTAAACCAAGCCGGTTCACATAGGAAAGATCAACTTAATGAGATGGATGAATTGAGAGCCAATGCCTATGAAAATTCTTTGCTTTACAAGGAAAGGACTAAGAAATTGCATGATGCTAAGATCAAGAACCGTGAGTTCAAAGTTGGAGAGCCGGTTCTCCTCTTTAACTCAAGGTTGAAACTTTTTGCGGGCAAGCTTAAGTCGAGATGGTCCGGTCCATTCACTATTGCTCAAGTGTTTCCATATGGAACTATTGAGTTGTCACAACCCGATGGTCCAAATTTTAAAGTGAATGGTCAGCGTGTGAAACATTATTTTGGGGAGGACATTTTCGTTGAAATGGTCCAAGAGATCCCCATTTTCCCCATGAATTAATTCATTGAGGGACGAGTCGAGCTAGAGACTCATTAACTCAAGCATCGTATAACTAGGTTTAGAGTGTTCTAGGTTAGCAATAAGGGTATAGAATTGGAGATAAGTGTAGGGGAGACCTTCTTTTGTCTTCATGTTGTTTGTAGGGTTGCTCACTCATTTCATGCTTTAGAGCTTATGGAGGAGGCACTTGTATCCGGTTCACTTCGTTACTATTGTGATCTTTCATTGACACCTTGTGCTTAAACATGAATTCACCAATAGTTGTCCTTTCCTTAACTTGGGTTAAGCAAAGTCTATTCATTTTCATAAGTGTACGGGAAGTTTTTTATACTTCCATGCTCTTAAACATTGAGGACAATGTTTAGCTTAAGTGTAGGGGGGTCTTTTATCGAAGTGACCTTACCTAGAACTTGTCATTGTCCTTCATGATAACTTGGAAAATTAATTTTTCAAACATTTTTCAAATTTTTGATCTACTTTGGCCACCAAAAATATGCATTCATAATTTTTGCATCAATCATTTTTCATTTGAATAACACATTTGCATTGTATATATTCTTCTTTTGTTTTTTTCAACAAAAAGATATAAAAAGAAAAAAAATATAATAAGAACATGGTTTAACAAGTTTAGACTTCTTTGACATATTAGGCCCGCCATGGATATTTTGACTCAACCCGAGTTTGCTTATCTTAGCACTCTCTAGCTAGTATCCTTAACCATGTAGTCCTTCATTGGTCTATTAGGCTAAGCATCCACCAATCTCATTATTTGAGATTTTAAATTTGTGGAGAATGGGAAATGATAGAGTTGAAGAAAGTATAAAAGGGCTAGATAAACTTCATGATAATTACTTGTGGCTAAACCCTTCTCTTCTTTACCTCTATTTTCTTCGCATGTATATATGTTAATAAATAATCAAGAACGGTTTTAATCGGTTTGTAATCTCTTATGCATTTTTGTCTAATCATTCATGGTTGGTATAAGTACGTCTTAAGATTCTAAGTTAGAACGTTTTATGTGTACAAGACTTATGTCATGCTCACTATTTAGCGGGTGTTTTTCCTTTTATTCTTCTATACTTTCTTTGTGAGGAATACAGAAAAATAAGAGCGGCTTACAAAAAAAATGAGTGGCTAGAAAAAAAAGAGAAAAAGAAAAAAAGAAAAGAAAAAAAATATATACAAGACTCCCAAGAGGGGCAGTGTGGTGTTAATTATAGTGACTATTGAGTTCCAATATTACCTTGACGGGTTGCGGGGATTCAATAGGTTGCTCCAATCCAATATTACCTTGACGGGTTGCGGGGTTGAAGATCCAAAGTCTCAAAAAGATGGCGGATGTAAATTATTGCGTGAGTTTTATTTTTCTTTCCTTAGCGAGTGTGTAGCTACTTATGAAAGCATGACATGAGGATTTTACACATAAGGCGAATGACTTATTACTCTTGAAACGGACTTATATTAATTGTGAGCGGTTTTTCAAGTAATGGATGAGAGGATTACTTAGGATTAAAACCGTGCTTCCTTATTTTTGGATTTTGCATTTCTTATACTTCGCACTTGAAATAATGACAAATTTGCCCACAAGCAATTTGCTCAAATAATAATCGGTTCCAAATTTAATTGTCATGAATAAGTTGATGCACTTTTTACTTGTGAATACAGTGATCCCATTTTTAAGCTTGGTATGGGGAAAGTGAAACTTGAGGGTGATAAATGTCCATGGTACCCAAGCCCTAATCCAAGTCATTGATTTCTTTATGAGTTATTTCCACCAAACCATTTCAAGAAAACCAAAAAGATATAGATAGAATTGTATTTTGTTCATTGCATTGTTCAAAATCAAAATCATGCATCATTTAGTATAGAGTAGTGTAGATGCATTCCATAATGGCCAAGGTGGATTAATTATGAGGAGAATGTAAACTTGTGCTTTAAAATATAGCATTGCATGAGACATGACAATGATCAAGTGTAGGGGATTTGATATGAGTAAAAACTCATATCAATTTATCAACAAATCACCCTAAAACACAAGAAAAATACCTAAACTTTGTGCTATAAAGCGGAATTATGTGGTATGTTTTGTGTTTGTGTGCAAATAGGTAAGAAGGATGCATTTTCAAGCAAACAAAGGAAAAATCAAGCTTAATTTAATGAAAAAGACAAAGAAGGATCAAAAGTGACAAGACTTTGAAGGCAAAGGACCTATCTTGACAATCTGCCAAAGATGAAGGACCAAAAGTGTAAAATTGACAAAGTCAATATCAAAGTCAAATAAGGTCAACTTTAAAGTCAACTCAGTCAAAGGGGCTTTTTGATCAAGTTTGCAAATGGAAGGACTTAAATTGCCAAAAGAATGAAGAATATAGCTCAAAAGTTCAATCTGCCAAAGTTAAGGGATCATTTCTGCCATTTTTGGAAAGTCATGTTAAACTTGATCCGTGTGTAAAGACTTCAATCAATGGGAGAGCTTGAAATAATAAACATGGATCGCCAAATCAGCTTATTTAATATCCACTCAGCCGCCACCTCATTTAATGAGCGAATCAGAACAGTGCTGCGCACTCACAATTTTTCCACCAATAGAAACTCAGCATGTAATAATCAGTTTTATCCAACTTGGATAATGATCCGTGTGAGCTTCTGAAGACCAATAACAATGTGCCACGTTGCATCTTCAACCTTCCAACAGCCCAGAATCGTTCCAGAGCTAGAGGCAATTTCAACAAAAGATCAAAACATCAAAAATGCTTACAAGAGGAAGACGAATTTATCCCACGTGCTCAATTATACTGAAGATCAACAACAAAGAAAAGCCCAAATGTGTTCATAACCTGCAAAACTCAATTGAGCAGAATTTTCCACGTGGAAGTTGTTGATTGGTTCTAACACGTCACCAACCCCAACTACTTCTCATCTGCAGTCTATAAATACCCTAGATTAGCTCTCATTTCTTGTAATGTAAAAAAGTGTGAAATCACACACACTTTTAGTTTTCTCTCATCTTTGTTAGTGTTTAGCTTAACAACTCAAGAGTCTGACAAACTCTTGAGTCTGTTATTAGTTGTAACAAATTACCAGCTTTGTAACCAACTCAATTCCTCAATCAATAAAAATTTCACTTTCATCTCCTTCATTACTGTTCATACCCTGCTTCATTGTTACTTTGTTGCTGTTATTAGTTAGTTATGATCACCACTTGATCATAATTAGCTATTTGAGAAGATTGTAGCTGATGATCCTATTCAGTTCAATCAGTTCTAGTTCTAGCAGATTTTGAAGTTTTCAGTTCATCAATGGAGATTTTGGTGATTGTAGTTGCTGAATTGTAGATGTTTGGTGAGTTCTAGTGCTAAGGTGGTGGTTAGCACTAGCTTAGAAAGCTCAGCGCTTCTCTACTCCCCAGTGGAGGCCTAAGCTAAAAGGTTTCATTTTCTGAGTTCTAGTTCCACTCAAGTGTTGGTTGCATGCTTCATTCCTAGTTAAATCTTGATTGATTGCATGATAAAATGTGTTCAGCTTGTTATTGATCTAATTTCAGTGTTTGAGTAGTTTACTTGTAGCTTAAATCTTGCTTATAGTCTTCTACTTGTCCTGTTTTTCAGCTTTTATCAGTCATTTTAGCTTTACAAGTCATTTTGAGTTCTTGTTGGTTTAACTGCTTGTTACTAGTTCAATTAAACTTCATTTTAGCTATTGAACTTAGTTTGATATTACTCTTCACTCAGTCTAATCCTTTGCTTGAAAATATTTCATAAAAGTTTGATATAGATCAGATAAATGGTGTTTAGGATTAATCTACAAATTGTTGTTAAGTGTTAGTTTTTGGTAAACTTTGGTTCATTTCAAGTCAACTAGTCATAACAATAAGTTTTCAGTCATTTTCTAGTCAAGATATTAGTCAAACAGGCAATTGGTTAACAAAAAGGTTTGGGTCAGACTTTGTTAAGTGAGTTTTCAGAAAGTTGTGATTTTCAAATGCTTAGCAAATCTTTGTTACTTGATGAAATTCTTTCAAACCAGTTCTCATCTTTCATTCAATATATGAAGTTTTAGTGAGTAAAAGGAAATTGTACAGTATCTTGTTTTGAGTAAGAAATAAGCCAAATAATAAGCACTTGAGCAATTGCAATTCCCTGTAATGAAACACAAACTGATTTCTCATATCTCACTTTCCACTTCATAAACTAGCTGATTTTCTTTCACATTTCCATTCCAATAGTGTTCCTGAGTAGGTTTTGTGATTTTGAGCTTTTTGAAAAATCTGGTCAACATAAGCACATTTTGGCTTATTTCCAGATTTAGAGCTTATTTCTTGATCATTTTCTTTGAGACTTGATTTCCCATCTTTCTTTTGAGCTGTTTAACAAGATTCTTCATTAAAATCAAGTAGTGCAAGTCTAGCTTAATTGGTAGCTTATTTTGAGCTTATTAGGATTTGCTTATCAGAGTTCTAGCCATTTTCAGCTTAATTCCTTGGATAGGTCTAGCTTATTTTTGATTTCAAAACGTTTGAATTTGGTTTGAGCTTATTTGGTTAAGAAACAAGCTCAAACGATCTTATTTTGTACTTGAACCCGTTTTTGGTTAAATAGTTTTAAAAATTGCACTTTGGTCCTTCTAGTATTAAACAGTTTTTAAATCCAGTTAATCTTTCCACTAATTAGGGTTTGCAACATTTCAGTCCTCGTATTTTCAAAAGTTGTTCAAAAGTGGTTATGCAGTTTTCAATTAGTTAAAAATTAGTTACTTGGTTTGTTAAATTTTCATTTTGAGTCCATTTAGTTTACTGATTTTGCATAGTTAGTCCTTTGACTTTTTGACTTTACATTTTTGGCATTTATATTTCATAGAATTTACATTTTCAGTCCTTATAGTTTGTAGAATTTACATTTTAGCATTTTACTTGAATAAAAACTTGGTATGTGCACTTTGTTTTACGTATAAGTAGATTGTATTTTTCATTTTGGCAAGGCTTTGTTTGAATTAGCAATAGAATATCCAAATACTTTACCAACCAAAAACAATTAAAAACTCGATCTTGTTAGGACTTTCAATTTGTTAAGAACTGAGAAAAACGAACTTCAACTATACACATTTCAAATGGCGCCGCTGCCGGTTCTTTGACTTTACGAGAGACTATCGATTGACGGTTTTCATTGGCTTTTGGGATCCGTTCACCTAGTAAACGTTATTTTTACGTATCATAAATCAAAAACAAATAAAAAATCAAAAATATAAAAATATATAAAAACTAAAAAATTAACAAAACAATTCTTTTCCTAAAGAATTGACCAAACAAATTAAAAAATCCAAAAAGCAATCTTTTTCCTAAGAGATTGCACCCAAAAATATATATTATTGGATTCTCTCGGTTTTTATGTACATATAGTATTTTCTCTTAAAAACTCATAAATACAAAAATATTTTTTCATATATTATTATAAGTAAATACGTATACGTATAAGAACAACCAATTCACATATTCTCCATAAGTATTGCCAAGGCAATACACCGTGTTGAGGGGCGTTCCGGTCCTTGACACGTGTATCGATCAAACAAAATAAAGCAAGAATAGATAAATACTTCCAATAAGCAACAATTCGAAGAATACAAACAATTAAGTGAATAGAAAGGCGATGTGCTATAAAATGCCATCTAAGGGTCAATAGGTACTTAAGTGCTTCGCCACCTAACCCCCCGTTCACTTGTTAGTATTCTAAGAAGTAAGGCTTCATTGGGGGTCTTGCACCCAAGTAGTACATACGTATATTATTATTTTCTTGTGGATATTTCATACTGAAACTCGAAGAGGATAATCCTTTTCTCTTCAAAGTCACACGAGAGCTTCTCTCTCATTCCTCGTATTGAGTTGCATGCTCACTCGCGGGCGTGCACAAATACCGATTGGTGTACAACCCCTTCCTCCGAAAAGGAAGAAAAAGAGAAAGAGTAGGAACACCACTGTCCATCAAGCCGATCACGAGAATCGTGCTTTGATTCATCCAC
Source organism: Glebionis coronaria (assembly GCA_025667525.1). Classification (NCBI taxonomy): domain Eukaryota; kingdom Viridiplantae; phylum Streptophyta; class Magnoliopsida; order Asterales; family Asteraceae; genus Glebionis; species Glebionis coronaria. Next base: position 17,183 of record JANFOE010003068.1, on the reverse strand, counting down.
AACAAGAAGCCATGGCTAGAGATACTCGTTCTTTGATGGAACGTTTGCAATCCAATGTTCACGGATATGCCGATGCTATCAAGATACCCGACATTCCCGCAAATTCATTTGAGCTAAAAACGGCTATGATTAACTTGGTTTCAAACACACCTTTCTATGGTAACAAGAATGATAATCCTCATGATCACCTTAAGAGATTCCTTGCTCTTTGCAATACCATTAAGTACAATGGAGTTCCCCATGATGCTATTAAGTTGATATTGGTGCAATTTTCACTAGAGGAACCCGCTAAGCATTGGTTAGACACACAACCACCCGATAGTATCACCACATGGGATGGTTTCACCACTAAGTTTTTGAACAAGTTCTTTCCCCCATCTAAGACCACGGCTTTGAGGAACTTAATTATAGGCTTTCAACAAAAACCTAGTCAAACATTTAGTGATGCTTGGGAGGAGTTTAGAGAGTTATGGAGGAGATGCCCTAACCATGGATTGGATGAAGTTCACCAAATCAATACTTTCTACAATGGCCTTAAACCTCATCACCAAGACTCACTCAATGCTTCCGCGGGAGGGAATATTCTTCTTAAATCCATTCAAGAGGCTTGGGACATCATTGAGACCAAAGCAATGGTTCAAACAAACACATATTTGATGAAAGAGTCCATGTCATTCAAGAAGGAAGTTCTAACCCATTGGATACTCAACTCATTTCATGCATGCAAGCATTTACTCAAGCTCAAAAGGAAAGTCAAACATTCATGCAAAATTCTCAAAAGATGCAAGAAACAATGATGAATGACTTGATGAAGCTTTCTATGGGAAATCATTCCACAAATGATGTGCATGCCATTACTCTTTCTTGTGTGACTTGTGGAGGTCCTCATTCCTATGAACAAAGTGATAAGGTGCAAGGTTATCAAGGGGAATGTTATGCTTACCAAGAGGAACATCGTGAACACTTCAAGCCAAATATCAATCCCAATAACCTTTCTTACAAGTCCCAAAATTACCTTACTCCACCGGGATTCCCACTCCAACCACCCACCCAAATTCAACAAAATCCTCCTCAAGTCTTACAAAGGAATCAAGGTCAAAGACCACCTTACCAAGGGAATACCTATAGACCACCAAATACCTTTAACAATCAAGGAAATACCTTTCAAGGTAACAATCAAGGGTTTTACAATCAACCTCCACCTTTCCAACCCCAAGTTTTTCAAGGAAATGTGCCACAAGATTATAACACAATTGAGCTTCTTCACAAAATGAATCAAGAGAATGAAAGGAGGTTCCAAGCTAATGAGAAAAGAATGAGAGAAATGCATGAAGCTAATGAGAAAAGGATGAGAGAAATGCATGAAGACACAAATAAGAAGTTTATGATGCTTTATAATCAAAGACCACAAGGAGCTTTACCATCTAACACACAAACAAATCCAAGAGCAAATGTCAATGCTATTACAACAAGAAGTGGAAAGACAACAAAGGATCCTTCACCTCCTAAGCCTCTTATTATTCCACCCACTTTTGTTCCTACATGTGACAAGCCTTTTACCTCTACTTCACCACCTCAAAATGCTCCCATTCAATCAAACACACCTTCTCAACCTATTCCTACTTCTCCTCTACCTTCCACACCTCCCAATGAAGAAGCTAACAAAGACAAATCTTCCACTACAACACCTACTCCACCTACACCAAAACCAACTCTCCCATATCCTTCAAGATTGAAAAAGGACAAATTAAAGAACAAGGATGACATCCAAGTCTCAAATTTCTTAAGAATGTTCAAGCAACTCAACATCAACATATCCTTTGCGGAAGCTCTTGCTTATATGCCAAAGTTTGCTAAGATGTTCAAGGATTTACTCTCAAACAAGGGAAAATTGGTTGATTTGCCCAACACATCCCTTAATGAAAATTGTTCAGCCGTGCTACTTAAAACCTTACCAACAAAACTTGGAGATCCGGGGCGTTTCTTGATACCTTGTAATTTTCCCGGTGTAGAAAATTGCATGGCTTTGGCGGATCTAGGGGCAAGCATTAACCTCATGCCTTTATCGGTTTGGAAAAAACTCTCTCTTCCCGAGCTCACTCCCACTAGGATGACCCTTGAATTAGCCAACCGAACCATAGCTTACCCCGTAGGTATAGCGGAGGATGTGTTTGTAGGTGTGGATAAGTTTACATTTCCGGCCGACTTTGTAGTGGTTGATTATGACATGGATCCTAGAGTTCCTTTGATTGTTGGAGACCGTTTTTGAGAACGAGTCGTACTTTGATAGATGTGGTGGAGGGAGAACTAATTATGAGAGTAGAGGATGAGAAAGTGGTGTTTAAGTTAGGGAAAGTTTGTGATAGGAAAGAGGTTAAGGAGTCTAGACCGTGTGAGACTATTAACATAGTTGATGTGCTAGATGAGGTGTGTGATGAACACTTTCATGATGCTTGCAAGAGTACTAGTGATGAAATGCCCCATGTTGAAACCGTGGCCTCAATTGCTCCCTCTTTAACACCTTTTGGAGAGAGTGATTTCCTCTTGTAGGAATTTGAGTCTAACTTTCTTGGTGATGATGATTCTCCCATTAATTGGGAAGAAGATATTCTTACTATGCAAAAGTTGCTCAATGAGGACCCTATTCATTCTCCTACTCCACAAGAAGTTACCCATGAGAATCCTTCCATAGTAAAACCTTCCATAGAGAGTCCACCTCCACTTGAACTTAAGGACCTTCCATCTCACTTAGAGTATGCTTTCTTAGAGGGCAAAGACCAATTACCCGTGATAATTGCTAAAGAGCTAAAAGAGGATGAGAAGGAGCAACTCATTGAAGTCCTTAAGAAACACAAGGAAGCCTTAGCATGGAAAATATCCGACATAAGGGGAATTGATCCACATTTTTGTACACACAAAATCCTTATGGAGGATGATTACAAACCCGCCATTCAAAGTCAACGAAGAGTTAACCCAAAAATCCATGAGGTCATTAAGAAGGAAGTGATTAAACTCCTTGATGCGGGTATGATTTACCCCATTTCCGACTCTCCATGGGTTAGCCCGGTACATTGTGTTCCAAAGAAGGGTGGAATCACCGTAGTGCCTAATAAGAACAATGAGCTTATTCCTACGAGACTTGTTACCGGTTGGAGAGTTTGTATTGACTATAGGAAGCTCAATGAGGCTACTAGGAAAGACCATTTCCCATTACCTTTTATGGATCAAATGCTTGAACGCTTAGCGGGAAATGAGTACTATTGCTTTCTTGATGGTTTTTCGGGTTATTTCCAAATACCCATTGACCCTAAGGATCAAGAAAAGACCACATTCACTTGTCCCTACGGTACATTTGCTTACAAGAGGATGCCTTTTGGCTTATGTAATGCACAGGGACGTTTCAAAGGTGCATGATGGCGATTTTCCATGACATGATAGAGCAAACTATGGAGGTTTTTTGGGATGATTTTTCCGTCTTTGGAAATTCATTTACCTCATGTCTCACCAATCTAGAGAGAATGCTTAAGCGTTGTGAGGAAACACGTTTAGTGCTTAATTGGGAGAAATGTCACTTTATGGTGAAAGAGGGAATTGTTTTAGGACACAAAATATCCAACAAGGGATTAGAAGTGGATCGAGCTAAAATTGATTTGATTGTTAAGCTTCCCCCACCCACTTCGGTTAAAGGTGTAAGGAGTTTCTTAGGTCATGCGGGGTTTTATAGGCGCTTTATACAAGATTTTTCTAAGATAGCTAGACCGATGACTCACCTCTTAGAAAAAGAGGCTCCATTCATTTTTAACCAAGATTGTTTGGAATCTTTTGAGACTCTTAAGGAGAAATTGACTAAGGCTCCCGTTTTGGTTTCTCCAAATTGGGAATTACCTTTTGAGCTTACGTGTGACGCTAGTGATTATGCGGTGGGGGTCGTCTTAGGACAAAGAGTGAATAAGCATTTTCAACCTATACACTATGCGAGTAAAACCATGACCGGTGCACAACTTCATTATACTACCACGGAAAAAGAATTGCTTGCTATAGTCTATGCTTTTGAGAAATTTAGACCATACCTTGTGTTATCCAAATCCATAGTGTATACGGATCATTCCGCTCTCAAGTATCTCATGACAAAACAAGATGCTAAGCCTAGGCTTTTGAGATGGGTTTTGTTGCTTCAAGAGTTTAAGATAGAAATTCGTGATAAGAAAGGGGCCGAGAATTTAGCGGCGGATCACTTGAGTAGACTTGAGCATCCTTTTCAAGGAGATTTTCCAAATAAAGAAATCAATGAATCCTTTCCATTATAGGAGCTCATGTCTATCTCTTCCCAAGAGGATGCCACTCCTTGGTTTGCGGATATAGCAAACTATCTTGTGGGGAATGTGCTTATTGAGGGTCTTACTTACCAACAAAAGAAGAAATTTCTTAAGGAAGTTAAGTACTACTTTTGGGATGATCCTTATCTTTTTAGGCATTGTGCGGACCAAATCATTAGACGGTGTGTAGATGGGCCCGAGATATTTAAGATCTTAGAAGCATGTCATAAAGGACCTACGGGTGGACATTTTGGGCCCAACTATACCGCCAAGAAAGTCTTTGATTCGGGTTACTATTGGCCTTCCATTTACAAACATGCCCAAGAAATGGTGAAATTTTGTGATGAGTGTCAAAGACAAGGAAAAATTACGCAACGTGATGAGATGCCACAAAATTTTATTCAAGAGTGTGAGATTTTTGATGTATGGGGCATAGACTTTTGTTTTAATTCATGTTCTTGTGCCCTAAACACCTTGTTAATGGTTGTTGTTCTAATTCCGCTTTGATTATCTAATCATATGAACAATGATCATTCCTAGCAGCTTAAAAGATCCGGAAACCATGGTTTCCACAATTGGTATCAGAGCCTCGTGGCTCGTGATGCTAGGACCAACAAGGTGTTCGTATATTGTGAAGAAGAAGAAAAATTCGTATAGAGTTTTTCTGGACGTTTTTGTGTGCGCAGCAGTATTCAGAAGGTCATAACTTTTGATTGAACCGTTGGATCGTCACGAAATTTTATATGTGTGTTCTACATACATAGATCTAAACATCCACCGGAGGGATTGTCGAGTTTTATCCCCAGGAAAAAGTTATTAAGCGTCAAAGTCAGCAGCAGGGTATATGCAGTTTTCTGTGGACAGCCATGTTCAAAACACGATCTCTCCTTCGTTAACCGTTGGATCTTCATGATTTTTGGACTGTAGATTCTTGGCACATGTGTCTTAAATCTCACCGAAGGGATTTTCGATCTGAGCCCTAATGATGAAGTTATTTAAGATCGAAGGTTGCTGATTTTTCACATGAAATCATGAACTAGGGTTACTCAAACCCTAGATCAACAGAAAAAGGCAAAGGTTGTGGCTGTTATAAAGCATGATGGTACATAATATTCAGACCCTAGGTTGATTTTCTCATAACCCTAGTTAGGGTTTCGATTTTTATTTGTCTCGATCTAGGGTTTGTATCATAAGCAGCAGGTTACGATCAAGAATGGTGTTACAGCAGATGTTCGTCGTTCTTATGGGCTTATTTAATTCACAAAACCTTAATTTAAGGTTTTTGATGAATATGATAGCAGCTGCTTGTATTATACAATGTTTGAAGTGACGTGAGATCTTCATGTGTGTTCACACGGTCACTAAACTCTGATTGGATAATTTATGGCTATACGCATGGAGTGATTCGTTATGTTACTGATTCTCTACATGCCCGTCCAAGGTAATTCACGTAGGACTAAAATCATTCAATTCTAATTGGAGGAAAAATCCTAGTGTTCACACGAATCCTCTACATGCTGGTATACGATTACTCACATGGGACCATCAGCTAGTATCTTGTGTTCACACGGTGGAAGAGCTATGATTGGAGGAAAGAACACTTGAAAAGATATATATCATGCGTATGTACACTGATGTGTACTTTGTGGATACACGTCTAGATGGTGTATATAATATTCATTGTCAAGATTTCGTACTATTTTATTCACTTGATGGTCTATGATGGCAAGAAGAAGGGGTGATTTGCTTATTTTATCTTGCTTTACATACAGAGTGAATTTAGACGCTGATATTCATTTTTTAAGACGCTGACAGAAGTGAACGCTGACGAGTATAGGTCAGCCGCTGACAAGGTTTGCATAGACGCTGACAGAATAAGTCAACGCTGACAGCGTTGACAGTGTCGTCCGATATATGAACTTCAACGCTGATAGGTATTGTCCGATATTGGACAATACATCTGACCAAGATATTGGACAGAAGAGGATATTGGACAACACAAGGTTTGCTGCTGTTTGAGAAAATTGGACGTTTTAAGCACACAAAAAGGAGTTATTTACACATAAAGGTACATGGAATCTTCGTTTTAATTTAGAATATCATGATGATATTTATGGCTCGGATATTTTTAAACGGAATTAATGATCTTAAAGCGAGTTAGCTACAATTCATGAGGTTGTGGAAGTCTTCATGAAGAGGTGTTAGCTTAAGGGGAAGAGTTCTTATGGTAAGTTTGATGATTGAAGAAGATTTTCGCGAGTTTGTGTTCTATCATATCTTAAAGTCATGAACTTCCAGTCATTGACTTTTAAAGATAACTTGTTCATGCTTTACATGATTGGTGATGAAGACTTGTCATAACACTTGAAGGAGTTACATTATCGTGCTCAGTGTCTCACATAGGATGAGAATATTGACAAGGGATCGAGGTCTACTTATACTTAGCTCCATGAGGATAAGTACTTAGTCACATGGATAGTACAAGACATGGAACACAAGGTTGGGTTATTCTACTTCTACATCAAAAATATTATATTAATTGTTCTTCAAGATCATTACAAAGAGCTACATATGGAGAATCTTCAACATTGCAACATTGTTTACTTTCCTGTTGATGTGACAAAAAGGGGAAGAAAATACATGCTACACTTGAGGGGAAGCACTTTGAAGATCATGTACAACTTACAAGAGATACACATATAGTTTTGCCACCATCAACTAGGGGAAGATTGTTGGGTCAAAAAGTTGATGTGGCAGAAACTCAAAAACGAAGCAAACATGAAGAAATTGTCCAAGCGTTGTCAAGAGTTAATCAAGCGTTGATAAGAGCAAATTAGGCGTTGTTAGCTCAAGATTTGTCATGTACAATCTAAGCATTGTTACATGCAATTCAAGCATTGACAAAACATAGACAAAGAAGCTTATGGAAGCTTCTATTTAGATAAACATGCAAAGATATTCTGCATAAGTTTATTTAAATAGAAGATTTACTTGTTTATTCATTCTTATCTCTTGTAAAACCCTAATCCTTACACTATAAAAGGAACCAAGGGTTATTAGGTTTTTCATATAATTCATTCACAATGTAAACCTAAAGTGTGTGTCGACTAGACGTGGGATTCAATGTATACACGTCTAGTGGTTGTTAATTATTAATATAGTTAACAATCCTTTTGTTTTAATTCTTGTTCTTGTGCCCTAAACACCTTGTTAATGGTTGTTGTTCTAATTCCGCTTTGATTATCTAATCATATGAACAATGATCATTCCTAGCAGCTTAAAAGATCCGGAAACCATGGTTTCCACAACCTTTTCCATCTTCTAAGGGAAACAAGTATATACTTGTTGTGTCTAAATGGGTGGAGGCTAAAGCCTTACCTACTAATGATGCTCGAGTTGTTGTGAAGTTCTTAAAGCAATTGTTTGCTAGATTTGGTGTACCTCGGGCCATCATAAGTGATCGTGGTACATACTTTTGTAATGATCAATTCACGAGAGTTATGAAGAAATATGGAGTTAATCATAGACTTTCTACCGCGTATCACCCTCAAACCAATGGTTAAACCGAGGTCACAAATCGTGGTTTAAAGAGAATTTTAGAGAGAACGGTGGGAGAGCATCGAGCTTCTTGGTCGGATAAGCTTGATGATGCTTTGTGGGCTTTTAGGACGGCTTTTAAGACACCAATTGGTTGTACTCCTTATAGGCTTGTCTATGGTAAAGCGTGCCACCTCCCATTCGAGTTAGAACATAAGGCATCTTGGGCTCTCAAGTGGGCTAATTTTGATTTAAACCAAGCCGGTTCACATAGGAAAGATCAACTTAATGAGATGGATGAATTGAGAGCCAATGCCTATGACAATTCTTTGCTTTACAAGGAAAGGACTAAGAAATTGCATGATGCTAAGATCAAGAACCGTGAGTTCAAAGTTGGAGAGCCGGATCTCCTCTTTAACTCAAGGTTGAAACTTTTTACGGGCAAGCTTAAGTCGAGATGGTCCGGTCCATTCACTATTGCTCAAGTGTTTCCATATGGAACTATTGAGTTGTCACAACCCGATGGTCCAAATTTTAAAGTGAATGGTCAGCGTGTGAAACATTATTTTAGGGAGGACATTTCCGTTGAAATGGTCCAAGAGATCCCCATTTTCCCCATGAATTAATTCATTGAGGGACGAGTCGAGCTAGAGACTCATTAACTCAAGCATCGTATAACTAGGTTTAGAGTGTTGTAGGTTAGCAATAAGGGTATAGAATTGGAGATAAGTGTAGGGGAGACCTTCTTTTGTCTTCATGTTGTTTGTAGGGTTGCTCACTCATTTCATGCTTTGGAGCTTATGGAGGAGGCCCTTGTATCTGGTTCACTTCGTTACTATTGTGATCTTTCATTGACACCTTGTGCTTAAACATGAATTCACCAATAGTTGTCCTTTCCTTAACTTGGGTTAAGCAAAGTCTATTCATTGTCATAAGTGTAGGGGAAGTTTTTTATACTTCCATGCTCTTAAACATTGAGGACAATGTTTAGCTTAAGTGTAGGGGGGTCTTCTATCGAAGTGACCTTACCTAGAACTTGTCATTGTCCTTCATGATAACTTGGAAAATTAATTTTTCAAACATTTTTCAAATTTTTGATCTACTTTGGCCACCAAAAATATGCATTCATAATTTTTGCATCAATCATTTTTCATTTGCATAACACATTTGCATTGTATATATTCTTCTTTTGTTTTTTTCATCAAAAAGATATAAAAAGAAAAAAAAATTTATAATAAGAACATGGTTTAACAAGTTTAGACTTCTTTGACATATTAGGCCCGCCATGGATATTTTGACTCAACCCGAGTTTTCTTATCTTAGCACTCTCTAGCTAGTATCCTTAACCATGTAGTCCTTCATTGGTCTATTAGGCTAAGCATCCACCAATCTCATTATTTGAGATTTTAAATTTGTGGAGAATGGGAAATGATAGAGTTGAAGCAAGTATAAAAGGGCTAGATAAACTTCATGATAATTACTTGTGGCTAAACCCTTCTCTTCTTTACCTCTATTTTCTTCGCATGTATATATGTTAATAAATAATCAAGAACGGTTTTAATCGGTTTGTAATCTCTTATGCATTTTTGTCTAATCATTCATGGTTGGTATAAGTACGTCTTAAGATTCTAAGTTAGAACATTTTACGTGTACAAGACTTATGTCATGCTCACTATTTAGCGGGTGTTTTTCCTTTTATTCTTTTATACTTTCTTTGTGAGGAATAAAGAAAAATAAGAGCGGCTTATAAAAAAATGAGTGGCTAGAAAAAAAGAGAAAAAGAAAAAAAGAAAAGAAAAAAAAATATATGCAAGACTCCCAAGAGGGGCAGTGTGGTGTTAATTATAGTGACTATTGAGTTCCAATATTACCTTGACGGGTTACGGGGATTCAATAGGTTGCTCCAATCCAATATTACCTTGACGGGTTGCGGGGTTGAAGATCCAAAGTCTCAAAAAGATGGCGGATGTAAATTATTGCGTGAGTTTTATTTTTCTTTCCTTAGCGAGTGTGTAGCTACTTATGAAAGCATGACATGAGGATTTTACACATAAGGCGAATGACTTATTACTCTTGAAACGGACTTATATTAATTGTGAGCGGTTTTTCAAGTAATGGATGAGAGGATTACTTAGGATTAAAACCGTGCTTCCTTATTTTTGGATTTTGCATTTCTTATACTTCGCACTTGAAATAATGACAAATTTGCCCACAAGCAATTTGCTCAAATAATAATCGGTTCCACATTTAATTGTCATGAATAAGTTGATGCACTTTTTACTTGTGAATACAATGATCCCATTTTTAAGCTTGATATGGGGAAAGTGAAACTTGAGGGTGATAAATGTCCATGGTACCCAAGCCCTAATCCAAGTCATTGATTTCTTTATGAGTTATTTCCATCAAACCATTTCAAGAAAACCAAAAAGATATAGATAGAATTGTATTTTGTTCATTGCATTGTTTAAAATCAAAATCATGCATCATTTAGTATAGAGTAGTGTAGATGCATTCCATAATGGCCAAGGTGGATTAATTATGAGGAGAATGTAAACTTGTGCTTTAAAATATAGCATTGCATGAGGACATGACAATGATCAAGTGTAGGGGATTTGATATGAGCAAAAACTCATATCAATTTATCAACAAATCACCCTAAAACACAAGAAAAATACCTAAACTTTGTGCTATAAAGCGGAATTATGTGGTATGTTTTGTGTTTGTGTGAAAATAGGTAAGAAGGATGCATTTTCAAGCAAACAAAGGAAAAATCAAGCTTAATTTAATGAAAAAGACAAAGAAGGATCAAAAGTGACAACACTTTGAAGGCAAAGGACCTATCTTGACAATCTGCCAAAGATGAAGGACCAAAAGTGTAAAATTGACAAAGTCAAGATCAAAGTCAAATAAGGTCAACTTTCAAGTCAACTCAGTCAAAGGGGCTTTTTGATCAAGTTTGCAAATGGAAGGACTTAAATTGCCAAAAGAATGAAGAATATAGCTCAAAAGTTCAATCTGCCAAAGTTAAGGGATCATTTCTACCATTTTTGGAAAGTCATGTTAAACTTGATCCATGTGTAAAGACTTCAACCAACGGGAGAGCTTGAAATAATAAACATGGATCACCAAATCAGCTTATTTAATATCCACTAAGCCGCCACCTCATTTAATGAGCGAATCAGAACAGTGTTGCGCACTCACAATTTTTCCACCAATAGAAACTCACAATGTAATAATCAGTTTTATCCAACTTGGATAATGATCCGTGTGAGATTTTGAAGACCAATAACAATGTGCCACGTTGCATCTTCAACCTTCCAACAGCCCAGAATCGTTCCAGAGCTAGAGGCAATTTCAGCAAAAGATCAAAACATCAAAAATGCTTACAAGAGGAAGATGAATTTATCCCACGTGCTCAATTATACTGAAGATCAACAACAAAGAAAAGCCTAAATGTGTTCATAACCTGCAAAACTCAATTGAGCAGAATTTTCCACGTGGAAGTTTTTGATTGGTTCTAACACGTCACCAACCCCAACTACTTCTCATCTGCAGTCTATAAATACCCTAGATTAGCTCTCATTTCTTGTAATGTAGAAAAGTGTGAAATGATACACACTTTTAGTTTTCTCTCATCTTTGTTAGTGTTTAGCTTAACAACTCAAGAGTATGACAAACTCTTGAGTCTGTTATTAGTTGTAACAAATTACCAGCTTTGTAACCAACTCAATTCCTCAATCAATAAAAATTTCACTTTCATCTCCTTCATTACTGTTCATACCCTGCTTCATTGTTACTTTGTTGTTGTTATTAGTTAGTTATGATCACCACTTGATCATAAATAGCTATTTGAGAAGATTGTAGCTGATGATCCTATTTAGTTCAGTCAGTTCTAGTTCTAGCAGATTTTGAAGTTTTCAGTTCATCAATGGAGATTTTGGTGATTGTAGTTGCTGAATTGTAGATGTTTGGTGAGTTCTAGTGCTAAGGTGGTGGTTAGCACTAGCTTAGAAAGCTCAGCGCTTCTCTACTCCCCAATGGAGGCCTAAGCTAAAAGGTTTCATTTTCTGAGTTCTAGTTCCACTCAAGTGTTGGTTGCATGCTTCATTCCTAGTTAAATCTTGATTGATTGCATGATAAAATGTGTTCAGCTTGTTATTGATCTGATTTCAGTGTTTGAGTAGTTTACTTGTAGCTTAAATCTTGCTTATAGTCTTCTACTTGTCCTGTTTTTCAGCTTTTATCAGTCATTTTAGCTTTACAAGTCATTTTGAGTTCTTGTTGGTTTAACTGCTTGTTACTAGTTCAATTACACTTCATTTTAGCTATTGAACTTAGTTTGATATTACTCTTCACTCAGTTTAATCCTTTGCTTGAAAATCTTTCATAAAAGTTTGATATAGATCAGATAAATGGTGTTTGGGATTAATCTACAAGTTGTTGTTAAGTGTTAGTTTTTGGTAAACTTTGGTTCATTTCAAGTCAACTAGTCATAACAATAAGTTTTCAGTCATTTTCTAGTCAAGATATTAGTCAAACAGGCAATTGGTTAACAAAAAGGTTTGGGTCAGATTTTGTTAAGTGAGTTTTCAGAAAGTTGTGATTTTCAAATGCTTAGCAAATCTTTGTTACTTGATGAAATTCTTTCAAACCAGTTCTCATCTTTCATTCAATGTATGAAGTTTTAGTGAGTAAAAGGAACTTTTACAGTATCTTGTTTTGAGTAAGAAATAAGCCAAATAATAAGCATTTGAGCAATTGCAATTCCCTGTAATGAAACACAAACTGATTTCTCATATCTCACTTTCCACTTCATAAACTAGCTGATTTTCTTTCACATTTCCATTCCAATAGTGTTCCTGAGTAGGTTTTGTGATTTTGAGCTTTTTGAAAAATCTGGTCAACAAAAGTCAACATAAGCACATTTTGGCTTATTTCCAGATTTAGAGCTTATTTCTTGATCATTTTCTTTGAGACTTGATTTCCCATCTTGTAGTAACCCGAACTTTAAAATCAACATGTAGGCCGAGTTCTAATACTAATTCTATTATTCGAACCAATATTTATTAATCGACTTTTATTTGTCATGTTCGTTCGACGAATAATATTGATTTCTCGACTAGCCGACAAGGTTAGGATTTTAACGTATCGAATAGGTGTCATTTATTATTTATCGACAAAGATTACGTCTGTCATCGATCGTAATTATTCTTGTTATGACATAGAAATATTTTCTATTGTCATCATTTTAATTTCTCTATTTACTAGCATTCAGCGTAATATATGTTAAACCGTAAGGCTTCATTCGTTTATATAACGCGTTAAAGTTTATTAAATCATAAGCCCTCATTTATTTATCAAATATCAATGTTCTCCGAATGTCCAAGTTTTTATTTTATATTGAGCGTTTATTTTTCGTGTTTAACGCGTATTTTTTAAATCGTGTAACTCTAAAAATATCGGACTTTGATAATATCCGCTTTTAACAATACTTCAACTTATTATGAGTGGTGTTATTTGAGCGACACGTCTTAGGACATATGGTTAGATATACGAGTATACATTTACACGTGTACATCTACTAAACATCTGTATGTATTTACACTTTCACAAAGTTTAAAGAAACATATACTCCTTTGTTCTCGTATTTTTATATCCGAACAACTACAAGCCAATTTCATCATCACCGTTAAAATTTTTACTAAGTTATTTGGTGAAGGCTATGAATTGTAGTCTTATATTTGGGTCACCTATAAAACAAGTATTATCAACCTAATTATTGAGATCATTAGAGCTGATGTAAAGGAGTTTTAGCATGTGTTAATAAGCTTGGCATAAATATCATTTAGATGATTGAGAACTAACTTGGAAGCAAGGTTGTAGCATGGTTGATATCATGTTACGGCTTTTATCATCTTCAATTGTAAGAATTGTCATTTTTTTAAGTAATTTTTTTAAAGGGGTCATGTATATTAATATTTAATTTCTGTAAATATAAGATATATTATGTGCTTAATAGTTCTTGAACATTGTATAAATTTGTGACACCAAAATACGAGTTTAAACATACTTAAGCCCATAGTTGTGATGTCTATATTTTTGGTCAGTAGAAAAAGATTCATTAGGTAATCATCAGTAGCTATTGAGACTTAGATAAAAGTATATGGAGATAACCATGTGTTTTGTGGTGATTTGGCCGGGTCGCTCGTCCCGTGACGATACCCGATGAATTAGATATGGCCTAAACTGTAAAAAGTGTCGATTCTGAACATGCTGTGTAAACAGACTGAAAACTCCTATAAGAACTAATAACCAGTGAAAAAGGTAAAACTAGGGGTTGTAGATAAAATCATAAACAACTAGAATCAGTTGGATAGTTTATCAATTCATAACGGTTTGAAAAATGGCGGCCAAAACCGTGAAACCGAACCTGGCTGTCCAAAAACAGCCTTGACCCAAGTTAATGTTTTGATCATTTGGACCCTTTTGTCATAAAACTATAAGTAATGGGGTTCCTAATCTATATATTATACTTAACTACGATGATGGGAGTATAAAAACCAAGTAGGGACTCATTAAGGTTTAGGAGTAATGGCCTAAATAGTGAGACATGTTGTAAAATTTGCGTAATTAAACTATAACAATGATATGAATAACTTGGCCATTTTTATAAAACCCGAGGTGGTAGAACCTACTTATCGGGAAGTCGATACCCATTTATATACTGATATTTAGAATACGCGAGACCCCGACCATCGTAAAATATTAAGTCGACATCATTTTTAGGCGTTTTAGAACCTGTAATTCATATAAAGTGGACTTGGGCCATAGAAGCCCCAAAATACACTTGTAATAGCTATTGGGGCCATTATTGGACCTGAGATAAATTATGCATTTTCAAGATCAATACTGACTTTGAAATGAACTTAAAGTTACATAAACTTTATATGGGCTAGAATGGGCTTAATTTTCAAAATGAGAAAATATATGGTAGATTGTTATCGAATGTTTTATAAAAAGGTTTTATAAAACTTATACAATGTCCAAACTTACTAAAGTGATACTATTTTACCATATATATATAATCGACTTATGTGTATAGCCTCGATCCTATGACGCGTCTCGTCATTATAGGTCTCGTTCGGTCATATGACGACCGTTGGGCATCTCGCTCTCGATCAACCGTTGATTGTTATCTCGTGAAGTCGTGTATCGACTATTGGATGTTTGTTTCCTCGATAAACGTTGATAGATATATCAGGTGAGGTTCAGTAGCCTCGCTTTTACTGCTTTATACGTGTTTTATAAACCAGCGAGGGGGAAATACATGCTCTTGGTATAAAAATATATATGATGTTATATATATATGGTTTTGAGAGAATACATTTTTATGAATAAACATGTGGTTTGGTATATGCTTTGATACGAATACATGTTGTTGTAAATGAATGTAAGTTGGTGATTAATTCTTTTGAAAGATGAACACAAGCGTTGATTGTATTGATTGTGAACCGCTATTTGCTAAGTACTGTATTGCCAAAATTTGGAAAGTCCCTATAAACCCATGAACCGTTAACTACCCTTGATGGGTAGGCGCTGGTACAGACGGATGGATCCATCGGGGGATGGCCCCCACAACTGGGCAGGTCGCACCCTGTGGGTTGGAGGGCTCAGCCAGGTGTGTTGTATTAGAAGTAAGGGGGTCTTCGGAAAAAATACCTGACTAGGGCATTATTATACTTAAGGCTTCGGTGTCATGGCTTAGTAGAATAGCGTGGACTTTGGGTATTGCATGTGTTGCACTATCGGCAGTGGATGAGATTCTTGTGTTCAAAAGCATTACGGTTTATTTCCCATTATTGTTTATTTTAAAACCTATGAATTCCACTCTCAACAGTTGTGTTGCACATGTTAGCATGTATTCTCAGGTGTGTAGAGCAGCTGGAGCATGGAGTCGCGCAGGATAATGTAAAGGCAAAACAAACAATTTCCATTCGATACATTTGACAAATCTTTATTATTTTCTTAAGGTTTGTATAAATTGGTGGGACCTCTTTTTAGTTAACTCTGATTTATTAAAATTATCGAATGGTTTATTTTATAAAACGTCTCTTTTGAGGTCGTTTTCTATGACTGTGTGTGATGTGCTATGAAGTAACACCCAATGTTGATATTCCGCTGCCTTGTGAAAATTGGGGTTGTTACACATCTTTCTTTTGAGCTGTTTAACAAGATTCTTCATTAAAATCAAGTAGTGCAAGTCTAGCTTAATTGGTAGCTTATTTTGAGCTTATTAGGATTTGCTTATTAGAGTTCTAGCCATTTTTAGCTTAATTCCTTGGATAGGTCTAGCTTATTATTTTTGATTTCAAAACGTTTGAATTTGGTTTGAGCTTATTTGGTTAAGAAACAAGCTCAAACGAGCTTATTTTGTACTTGAACCCGTTTTTGGTTAAATAGTTTTAAAAAATTGCAACTTTGGTCCTTCTAGTATTAAACAGTTTTTAAATCCAGCTAATCTTTCCACTAATTAGGGTTTGCAACATTTCAGTCCTTGTATTTTCAAAAGTTGTTCAAAAGTGGTTAGGCAGTTTTCAATTAGTTAAAAATTAGTTACTTGGTTTGTTAAATTTTCATTTTGAGTCCATTTAGTTTACTGATTTTGCATAGTTAGTCCTTTGACTTTTTGACTTTACATTATTGGCATTTATATTTCATAGAATTTACATTTTCAGTCCTTATAGTTTTGTAGAATTTACATTTTAGCATTTTACTTGAATAAAAACTTGGTATGTGCACTTTGTTTTACGTATAAGTAGATTGTATTTTTCATTTTGGCAAGGCTTTGTTTGAATTAGCAATAGAATATCCAAATACTTTACCAACCAAAAAACAATTAAAAATCTCGATCTTGTTAGGACTTTCAGTTTGTTAAGAACTGAGAAAAACGAACTTCAACTATACACATTTCATATATATATATATATATATAATATATATATATATATATTATATATATATATATATATATATATATATATATATATATATATATATATATATATATAGATATATATAGTATATATACGTATATATATACGTATATATATATATATATATACGTATATATATACGTATATATATAGTATATATATATATATATATATATATATATATATATATATATATATATATATATATATATATATATATATATATATATATATATATATATATATATATATATATATATATATATATATATATATATATATATATATATATATATTATATATATAAGTATATATATATATATATATATATATATAT
>JANFOE010003067.1:0-46453 GCA_025667525.1 Glebionis coronaria | reverse complement strand
TTTTATCAGTTCATAACAAGTTTTTTTACTATTTTATACAGCCATGTAAATTAAGCAAGATTTTAGCCTTGTTCTTTATAGTTTTTTACCTTTTTAATCATGTTTATCAACACCAAATCCCCACATAACATTTTTTATCATCATATAATCATCATATACATATACAATAGGAAATAAAATACATGTTTACATAATCAAAATAACAAAAGGATGGGGAGGACAATCTTTATACCACCAAAGTGATGAAATGATGAGCTTTTGGATGAACAAGACATGGTTTTGGGTAACCAATCTTATGAGATATCAACATCACTTCTAGGATCACCAAGTATTTGTAGATTCCTCCAAAAATCATCCCTTGTTCTTCATGAAAACTCCTTGGGAAATCAGCCCCAAGACACCAACAAACTTCTCCTTGGATGTTAAAACTTGCACCAATCTTCATCTCTTTGAATGGAGATTAACATATGTTAATTATAACAAATGTTTGTGGTTAAAATTGATCAAATGAGGGTGTTCTTGGTGGAGATGGGACGAATTTTTAGAGAGAAGAAATGGAAAACGTGTGGTTTTGCATGTGTTGAATGAGAGCTAGTGGTAAAGGGTTAGTGGTTTTGTGTAGTTTTAGCTTACATTGTAAGCTTAAGTTAACATGTGTAGCAAGTTTATGTATAAACTTGCCACCAAGGCTTGTTTTGGCCATCTAGTAGTGGGGATGGGACAAGTGTCCCACTTGTCTCATCTCCACTAATTTACGGGTACTCCTCGGTTCTAGTTTCCTCGATTTGCGTGCCCTCGGGTCGTTTTACGAAAAACGTTTTTATTAATTATGAATCAACGGCACAAAACGAATCTAATAAAAATTGTCTCATCAAAAACGGAGTTCGAAAACGTAAATACGTAATCCTAAGGTTTCCGGTTTAGTCGTAAAGGACGTTAAAATAAAATCGTAAGTCCTAATCTCTTCTCGTAAATTTGTGAGTTTATGAACCAACACAAATTTAAAACTCCAAAATAATATTCATGGACAAATTTATTTTCTGAAATATGGACTGTCACCAAAGACGGTGTATGTAAACGTAAGCACGTAACGTAGAATCCTCCGGTTTAGACGTAGTCGACGCTACTTCAAGACGTAAATCCAAATTACTTTCCAAAAATAAGTGAGTTCATATTGTAACATTAAAATAATGTTTTCAAATAAATATTGAGAATAAAATATCAACCATAAATTGACGGATTGTCACATGTAAACTATATGTTAAACATTCACCGACAAATAGTGACCTACATAAACTCCAGAAATCGTGTTTTCTACTGTTTCCCTAGTTTTTACTGTTTTTTTTCTATAACTCAGTTTACAGCTTTATGTATGTAGGGGTGGGGAAAAACCAGTCCATGATCCAATTCAGGAAAAAACTCCGAGATGATTAAAGAAAAACAGTTTTTATACTGGTTTTTCTCAAACCGATTCGGTGGTTCATAACAAGTTTAATCAAATGGCCGTGGCCAGTTTAAAACCGGTTAAAACCAAACCGATCCGATTCGATTAAAAACTAGATAAAGTCTGAACACAAAATGATTTTAATTCGATCCGGCTTTAAGTCAAACCGATTTGTTGACCGCTTGACGCAAATCGAACCGGTTCGAAAACCTATCCGGTTTTAGAAAAATCTGATTTCCCACCTCTATATGACTATATGTATGCGACACAACTTATATCTTATCTGAAGTAGTATTTTTCTCCATAAGTTATCTAATTTCATTAAATGCAAGTGCAATTCAACTACGTGTTATCTTTTATTCTCATGCACAACAAAAATCACCTCATACAACACTATACTATACATATGTTTTCCAATGTGTTAAGCACAAGTATCAGTAAATTTTCAGCTGTACATTTGTCTCCTAGCTTTGTATCTCCAAAACGAGAGTTATGCTTACGAATTCAAAATTAGTAATCAAACTAAAAAAAGTCTCATCATTTGTAATAATTGGGAAAAAACCATTCCTAAACTTTATATGTCCTGCATTTGGGATTCAATTTTTGTCCTTGTTTTGTGGGTTCTTCGTTTGCGTTGCAGTATCCAACTGGGGTTGTGATAACGGTGTGTCCTTTTACTAAAACCAAACAAACTTAATGGTTCATCTTTATCATTATCCATACTATACGTAGAAGTTTCTTCAACTTTTGGTTCATCTTGATAAACTGTCATCTCCGTGTACCATGTCTTTTGGTAAGAAGCATCTTGCACATCATAATTACATCAAAATGATACACTTAGCAAACAAAATGGTTAATTGTACATGAGAATGTATAGAAAAAATAAGAACCTCAGTGATACTTTATTCTTAAACTGAAATAGCTCAAACCGTTTGCAGGAATTTTTGACAATCACATTAGAGTAAAAAAAACTACATAATGTAACAAAGGGTAAATATAAATGCATCACATTGTACAAATTAAGGCATCATGCTATCTAATTCAGGTCATCAGTTGGTTAACAACTAGTGCATCACTACATTGGTGAATGTCACTATCAACACATTCTAGTATATACTGATATGATCCAGCAATACGGCATACTGTCACTGAGGTTCTTATTTTTTCTATACATTCTCATGTTCAGCAATAAGGTATACTGTCATAAAGAAGATACCTAATAAAACACATGTTCCGATAATAATCAGCAAGGGGTATAATGTAGATAACAATCACCGTCGGGGACCGTAAATGAAGCTTGATAAATGATTCCACAGTTGAACCCAGTTAGAAACCTTAAGAACACCAAGACAAATAAAGATTTAAGAGTATATAACGGTGCAAATAATCATTATTTATAAATAAATTTATGATATTAATTAAATCCACCAACAACAAGTTCACCATTTAGATATCCTCAGCCGACTCTAATGGCCTTTCCGGTATCACTTCATAATGAACGTGTGTTCAAACTCTAACTTAAGTATCACTGAGGTTCTTATTTTTTCTATACATTCTCATGTTCAGCAATAATGCATACAGTCATAAAGAAGATACCTAATAAAACGCATGTTCAGATAAGAATCAGCAAGGGGTATAATGCAGATAACAATCACCGCCGGGGACCGCAAATGAAGCCTGATAAATGATTCCACAGTTGAACCCAGTTATAAACCTTAAGAACACCAAGCCAAATAAAGATTTAAGAGTATATAACGGTGAAAATAATCATTATTTGTAAAAAAATTTATGATATTAATTAAATCCACCAACAACAAGTTCACCATTTAGATATCCTCGGCCGACTCTAATGTCCTTTCCGGTATCACTTCATAATGAACGTGTGTTCAAACTCTAACTTAAAGATCAATTGAAACTGAATATCTGACTCCTAAGTAAATCATAAAAAGAACCATTCATCCACAACCTAAGGGATGAGAAACATGCACATGTAAAAGCACACATAGAGGTTTGAAGTATACCAAAAACCCTCAAACAATAAATACAAAAATAATCATTCTTGATAGCAAATTTTGGAAGGTCCACAAACTAGGCAACTTGGGCGTTTTTGCATCTTCTTTTCAATATCTTTTCACAGGCATCAGTTTATAAAAAGTGCAGCAGTTTATAAAAAAAGTGCAGCAGTTTATAAAATAAAGTGCAGTAGTTTATAAAAAAAGTGCATCAGTTCATAAACAAAAAGGTAATCACATATTCAGTCAAAGAACAGGAACCTGTAACCTTTAGTTTTGTTGAATGTTAATTACACTCACACTCTGCAAATCTCAAAACAGGTTCAACAATGACGAAAATTTGGCCTGCATTTGTATTGATGAATCTCATATCAATCTCTGTTCCTCAAAGATCAGCTATCAATATTGGTGTTTGACATAAGCAAAGAGATATATTATTATATGTTTATAACCAGCTAGCTCTTGTGGTAAGAGGGTGTTTGGGATTTGCTTATTTAAGTGTTTATCTCCAAGGTCATCAATCAATATTGATGTCTATTTTGCGAAAATATTCTGTATACGAATCGGTTCATTAGCAGATTTATTGGTGAAAACTTTTAGCTCTTCCCAACCATTTGGTACTGAAAAGGCGTACAAAATGATAGGACTACAACCAACTCCATGTTCTCCCAATTTTACATCTGGTCTGCAATAAGTCATCTGTTTTTATGTTGACCTGGACAAGAAATAGTGATTTCCCTTAAGCCTAACCAGGCATTGTCGATATCTAGAAACATGTTATTTCTTAATCAGCTTCGATTGCTGACCCTAAAATGAATTAATGATATACATAATGAATTTGTGATATGTATACTGAATTAAATGATTAGTGATATACTGATATCTGGAAGAGTTAATTGAGCAATGCAAAATTTGTCACGTAAAAACAAAGTAGAGGTTAAAAGACTGAATATCCGAAGGTGTGTTCAAAATTATATTTTTAAGATATATCCCACATGTCACACATAGAGGTTTAAATTTTACCAAAAGCCTCTAAAAACGAATACGAGAATAATAAATCTTGATAGCAAATTTTCGAAGGTTCAAAAACTGATAACAACTTGGGCACATTTGTATCTGCTTGTCAATATCTTTCTATGGGCACCAGTTTATTAAAAAAAGTGCATCAGTTTATAAACAAAAGGTACATCAGTTTATAATAAAAAAGGTGCATCACTGAGTTAACTCGAAACAAGTGAGCTAGACTCGTCTTTTTCTTAGCACATTCATATTCCGTCCTTAATGTCTTAATAACGGACATGGAGTCAAATTTACTTTGTCGAAAGACATAACAGACTGTTGGCTCATATAGAGTGAGGGACGTTAATCAAATTAAACATTCCACAAACATTACAACGATTATCAAGATAGGTCGACATGAACTATGCTCAAATGAGAATACTGAGTATGATGCAATATTTCCGAATGGGAATAGGGTGATCAGATAACTATACGCGTCAAGATAACTATGATATGATGAGATTAGACAAAAAGTTATTTATTTATTATGTGCTTCTATTGGTGTGCTTAAGGCTGACTGCTACACTAAAAGATCAAACTTAGAGACATCAGCAAGCTTAAGAACACATTCATGCCAACGGGCCTAAAGCTCAAACATTTAATTGCCTTACACACCACATGTTCCTAAAGACTCATGCAAATTACATAAACTCGAGCCCTCTCTCGAGCATATATACGCTTTACTTACAAATGGATCCTAATGGATTAAATCATACCAGAATCATAACTCTCAAATAACCCACAAATTTACTATATGACTTACAGAAACAGATCACTGGTTCTTAGGTATTGTAATGTGCAGATTGCATAACATATTACAGTTAAAGGTTTATAGTGTTCCACAAGGCCACTATAGCTATCAACTATTCCAGGGACCCAAGATGCCTAAGTTTTATCGATACCGGTCTATCCATATGGCATGACTGTTCCATGGCATCATAGCTATAAAATGTCATTCAAACATTTTATCGAACACTAAGTGTGCAGCTTTTGAAAATATCTTTTACAACTCTTTTTCCTCCAAATTGATTCAAATTACTAAACTATACAATGCATCTTATCATCAAGCTCTTACAAACCAATATATTTTTATGAATAAACATGATGATTAGCTATTAAAAGTTAATAAAATAACACTCTTAACTCATAAAAACAACAATTATAACAAATAAACTATAGAAAACACAGGATTGTGAATCAATATTATTACCTAAACGAGATGAGTTCACATAAATTTGTTTATCGTGACTTGAGATTATAAAGAAGAAAAAAAACACTGGATCTCGAATCTGATTCGAGATGATTTCATAAATATGTTCATCGTGAAACGATATTAAAAATATGATTTAATCAAATTTTAATGAATTAGTTGTTGTGTTTGTATTATTTGTAAAGAAAAATCTATGAAATCGACATCGGAGAAAGAAGAAAATGAAAAAATGGGCATTATATATGAAAGATGTAAATTTACAAATTTTCCCCTTAAAGAATAAAGGAAAATACATTCAGGTCCCTATAGTTTTTGCGAAAAAAGATGGGAGTGGTCTTTGATCCAACGGTTGGGAGGAGGTTTTCTAGGTTTTTCTTTGAGATTAAGTTTTCTATTGATCCCATCCCTATACATATATATATATATATATATATATATATATATATATATATATATATATATATATATATATATATATATATATATATATATATATATATATATATATATATATATATATATATATATATATATATATATATATATATATATATATATATATATATATATATATATATATATATATATATATATATATATATATATATATATATATATATATATATATATATATATATATATATATATATACATATATATATGTATATATATATATATATATATATATATATATATATATATATATATATATATATATATATATATATATCTATATATATATATATATATATATATATATATATATATATATATATATATATATATATATATATATATATATATATATATATATATATATATATATATATATATATATATATATATATATATATATATATATATATATATATATATATATATATATATATATATATATATATATATATATATATATATATATATATATATATATATATATATATATATATATATATATATATATATATATATATATATATATATATACATATATATATATGTATATATATATATATATACATATATATATATGTATATATATATATATATATATATATATATATATATATATATATATATATATATATATATATATATATATATATATATATATATATACATATATATATATATATATATATATATCTATATATATATATCTATATATATATATATATATATATATATATATATATATATATATATATATATATATATATATATATATATATATATATATATATATATATATATATATATATATATATATATATAGGGACGTTATTGTGATGACCGACCTTAAAATAAAAACAAACCATTATGGACCATCGGATGTGTCATTAATAATATCATTATATCAAATTAAATTGAGTGGCATTTTGGAAAATAATTAGAATTTGAGAGGCATATAATGAGGCCTATACTGAAAAAAAAGAACGTATTTCCTTTTGACTACTTGGTCTAATTTTTTCAAAAAATAAATTCACGTATATTTTTCACATGTATATACATATGCATTAATTAGTAAGGTATCACAATGTGTACATTTTTAGCTTCACATGTGTCCATTATGCCTGATTGATTTTGTCATTCTTCAATTCTAATTTTTTTTGTGCTTTTTATTAGATTTATAATGACCATATTTTTACACATATTATGAGTTAAAATTAATTACTACCAACTGCTACAAGTTGATGAAAACATATTCCATTTTTTAGTGACACATATTTAAAAAAACATAACTAAGTGATATTTATTTAAAAAAATACATAACCAACTAAAAATACTTGTATTTATAAAAATATACAACCAACTAAAAAATTCAAGTGATACGTATTCGATAAATTATACAACCAAGTAAAAAAGACTCAAGTGATACGTACCCGGAAATACATAACCCAAAAACCCAAGTGATATGTAATCCAAAAATGATACACAACCAACAAAAAGGACCTAAGTGATACATATCCGAAAAATACACAACCAACTAAAAAAACCCAAATGATACATATTAAAAAAAACAAAACCAACTAAAAAAGACTCAAGTGACACGTATCCCAAAAAATTATAACCAAGTTTAAAAAGACTAAGTGATACGTATCCGAAAAAATACACAACAAACTAAAAAAAATTCAAGTGATACGTGTGTGAAAAATACACAACCATCTAAAAGATACTCAAATAAAACGTATTTAAAGAAAATATAACCAACTATAAAACGACCAAGTTATACGTATCCTAAAAAATACAGAACCAACTAAAAAAGACATGTGATACATATCTAAAAAATACACAACAAACTAAAAAAATTCAAGTGACACGTATCTAAAAAAATACACAAGCAACTAAAAAATAGCCAAACAAAATGTAATCGAAAAATATATAACGAACTAAAGAAAAACCTGAATAATACAAATTCTACGTACGCAACAAAAAAAACAAGTATACTTCTTCGTCAACAATATATGCTATGTATATCAATTTCTACAACAACAATAAACATTGGCATTCAACGAATAAATAAGCGACTGTTTAAATATTCAAGAAACTTAAAAAAAGTATAAATTACAATATTGAAGTCTTAATTACTCGTATTGTGCAACAGAGTCAATTGGTATTGATTGTAGTTGCAAAGAAATTAATTATCTTTTACTAAAAGGGTAATTAAAATACCTAAAATACCCTTAGGTATTTATAAACATATTAATTGTTGTTTTTACTTTTACTTATTTGCATATTAATAAAAAACGCCACATGTCATATTTTTATTGGTTCTTACAGTTTTTATTTAAAGACCGGGTTTTACATGAACGCAAATGTAACACCCCACTTGGATAAATGGACCGTTACGTGTATTTATGGCGTGTCATCAAAGCATGCAAGGCAATGTATTAAACATTAACTGACCATACGGAAATACCGGAATCAAACATCGGTAGTCCAACATAAGCTCAAAATATAAAGATTAAGTACTGAAAGAAAAAGGACGAAACGGTGTCCAAACAACCAAAGTAAAGTAATGTAATGTGTGCATAAAAATAAAGGAGTCTGGATAGCTCCCATCCAAATGCACGTACTCTCTTAGAAGTCCTAATATCGTCCCTGTGTACCTGCCGTTTGGAAACATGAAAGGAAACTACGGCTGAGCATAACGCTCAGTGGACGGATATAGCATGATAAGAATGTAACATGTGGTAGAACTCTGCATAAAATCTGAAAAACCTGGTTCATATATACTGATACTGAAATATAACTATTAATTCTGAAAACATGCATTTACTGTATTTTATTTGCCAGAGCTTATATAGGTCACGTGTTGTAACAACCGTGCATGAATAACTAGAGGGGTGACCTCGTCATGCTGTAGAGGGGTGACCTCTAAATAACTGTGCTGGGTGGAGGGATCAGCTCCAGTGTGAAGGATGTAGAGCACACACCACATTCACCCTGATAACGTGTAACACTTATAAGCGTAGGATGCATCCATACGCCCCACTAAACATACATATAAAAATGGCCAACCTGAACATGAGTGGGACGATGCAGGATATTACTCTCCTGCATGTGAGTCACGACACCGGTGCCTCTAGTGCCGTGGTTACGGTACCTCTGTAACTAGTACATAAACTGGTCGTGCTTGTATATAATGCTCAGGCAATTTATTTAGTTGTTAACATGATTACAATAAGCTTAAACATATACTGGGGAAAACATTTGGCTGAAGACGGGGAATCCTAATCATGCATAAAAAGGTAGTCCTTACTGAAAGGACGGAAAATCCGTACCTCGTGTCCAGTAACCGACCGAGATCAACTGACAGAAAGTCTACTCTGATTTCACGCGAGCTACATGAATAAGGGACGTGAATGAGTAAACTGATATTCGCTTATTTAATTTCATGCTCCTATTAGCGTTTCATTTATTTCTGAAATTCCGTACGTATATTAACTGCTAAATCTGACCTTATAATAATTCAATTTAATGTATTATCTTCCTACTATTAGTTACGGTACAACATATTTCCGACGCTATAGTAGTACTATATTAAGTATCCCGCTAAAATAGAAAGTTTCTTAATTTAGAAGTTCCCCAAAATAATTTAATTCATTTACTAAAATTATACCCTTTTAAATATTAAAGAACTATTTTAAGTTAATACATTTAAAATATATTATTAAACATTTATAAAACAATTTAATTCAAAAGGTATAATATAAGAATATTTATTTTATATATTATAATAATGTCCCGAGCCTACCGAGATACCCCATCTCGGTCACACTAAACAATTCAACAACATAAGCTTAAATCTATCAATAAGAATCTGCGACAGCAAACTGAGTCACTAAAAACTATCGCTAAAACTGTCCTTTTTAAAAACTGTATAATCATAACAGTTCTGCGACAGAAAACTGTCGCTAATGTATTTCAATTATCCAAATTTTATGTCCCCTTTTCCCACTGATTAACCACTTCGTTCCCACTGTTATGTTATGTTTTCCCACTGTTTATATAAACCAAACGCATTCTTATGTTTCTGCAATCCCAAACGCACCCCTTATAATTACAACAGCCCGTGTGTTTGGCAGCCCCCCTTTTTGGGTCGAACCTGGCCCTAGCCGCCCCTGTATGGGTCACGGCTGGGCAAGACAGGGGTCACCAAGGCCTTATGGCTCGGTTCCCTTAATATAAATCAGTCCCGACTCCCCCTTTTGGTGGTTTTTATGGCTCGGCTGCCCAAATAAGAACACAACAAACTGAAAAAAATGAAAAACGAATTGGTTACCTTGTGATTATTACGAACTCTTGATTATACACGATTTACTATGAAGGAATTCAACCCAAACTCCCTTTTCTTTTGTTTTTGAATCGGCGGCTTAAAAACCTAATTCTTCTTTCTTTCTTTTTTGTGTCGTCTGTTATGGGTGAAGGTAACTCCCGTTTGTTTTTGTGAATTCAAGATGGGCTTGGCCCACTTCTTTCTCTTCTCTTTTCTTAAACCAAACCGGCCTTAAGGCCTTGTACTCCCTTTTCTCTTTCTTTTTAATATATAACCGGCCTATTTTGTTCAATAACTTTTCATCATTTTTTTTAAACAAACATATGCGTACGTTCTCGAAACCGCGTATTTAATTTACTAAAATTTAAACACGGGTTTTACAATTCTTCCCTTCTAAAAGAATAATTCGTCCCTGAATTAAGGATACGACCGTACTGGGTTTTACAATTCTTACCCTCTAAAAAGAATTCGTCCCCGAATTATAAGGTATTTAAGCTGACTGGAGTAAAATCCGAAAATGCTAATAAGCTGGAAGACATAAAAGCTGAAAAGACATACCCGAATCAAAACTGAAAGTGAGGATAAGAAGTCCGTATAGACTCCTCTGTTTCCCAAGTGGCCTCCCGCTCGGTATGGTTCCTCCACAGGATTTTGACGAAAGGAATGGTCTTCCTTCTCATAACTCGATCCTGGCGATCTAAAACTGCTTCGGGTTCCTCAATATAAGATAAATCCTCCCGAATCTGATCGAGTGGATAATTCACTTTGTGAAGCTCATGATAGTTGTATCCTCTGAGTAATGATACATGAAATACGTTGTGGACGTGTGAAAGCTGAGGTGATAACACTAATACGTTCAAGGATTTCGAACGGTCCGATGTAACGAGGGCTGAGCTTGCCTTTGAGGCCAAAACGTCTGACACCGCGTGCGGGTGATACTTTGAGGAACACACGATCCCCAGTCTGAAAAGATAGATCTCTGCGATGCTTGTCGGCGTAACTCTTCTGGCGAGTACGCGCTTCTTGCAGTTTTTCCCTAGCAATGGCGACCTTTTCATTGGTCAGTTCTATCAATTCTGGTCCTTCAATCAAACGTTCTCCAACCTGATCCCAACAAATAGGAGCACGACATTTCCTGCCGTATAACATCTCGAATGGAGCACGCTTGATACTAGCATGCCAACTGTTGTTATAGGCAAACTCGACCAAGAAAATATAGTCATCCCAGTGTCCTGTTCATTCTAATGCACATGCGCGTAGCATGTCCTCCAAGGTCTGGATGGTATGCTATGACTGACCGTCTGTCTGTGGATGGAAAGCTGTGCTGAGCTTGAGCCTAGTTCCCCAAGCTTTATGCAAACCTTTCCAGAAATGAGAAGTGAACCGTGGATCCCTATCTGATATAATTTCTGAGGGTGTACCATGTAACCGTACAATTTCCTTAGAGAATAGTTCTGCTAATTTACTGACTGCGAAATCTTTACGGATAGGAATGAAATGAGCCGACTTGGTCAAACGATCGACAACAACCCAGATTGCATCATGTCTCCACTGAGTCTGTGGTAGTCCGGTGACAAAATCCATAGAGATCTTGTCCCATTTCCACATTGGAATATCTAATGGCTGGAGAAGACCACTGGAACGCTGGTGCTCTATCTTAACCTGCTGACAGGTTAAGCATTTAGACACAAATGTTGCGACATCCTGTTTCATGCCGCTCCACCAGAAATGCTGCTTAAGATCGTGGTACATTTTAGTGGAACCTGGATGGATAGAGAACGGAGAGCTGTGAGCCTCAGTCATTAAGGTTTCTCTGAGAGCAGGGTCTTCTGGAACGCAGAGTTTGGT
The DNA here is from genome assembly GCA_025667525.1 of Glebionis coronaria. Classification (NCBI taxonomy): domain Eukaryota; kingdom Viridiplantae; phylum Streptophyta; class Magnoliopsida; order Asterales; family Asteraceae; genus Glebionis; species Glebionis coronaria. The sequence goes on along the minus strand of JANFOE010003067.1, from coordinate 34,100 downwards.
ACCCTTCCATACGATACCATCGTCATCAATGTGAAATTCGGTCTGCTGGTCAATGTTCTGGACAATCGCCCAGATTTCACCATCATCCTTTTGTGTGGCTTTAATCCTAGAGAGTAAATCCGGTTCTACCCTCAGACTATCCCAGTATCCCCTCTGTCCTCGTACTAAGAGCTCAATATCATACCGCTCTAAGTCCCGAATAATTTCTTCCTGGACTTTGATGCCATTTATCATACCTGACTTCCTGCTAAGGGCATCTGCTACTACATTTGCTTTACCTGGGTGATACTGAATATTAGTGTCATAGTCTTTCAGCAGTTCTAACCATCACCGCTGTCTCATGTTCAGCTCCCGTCGGGTAAATATGTACTTGAGACTTTTGTGATCGGTGAAGATATCACACGACTCACCATATAAATAATGCCTCCAGATTTTAAGGGCGAAAACGACTGCTGCGAGCTCTAGATCATGAGTAGGATAATTTTTCTCATACGGCTTCAGTTGACGCGAAGCATAAGCAATGACTTTCCCATGCTGCATAAGAACACAGCCTAAGCCCTTTCCTGAAGCGTCACTGTAAATCTGATAACCACCTGTACCTTATGGAAGAGTAAGTATCGGTGCTGAGATCAATCGATGCTTGAGTTCCTCAAAACTATTTTCTCTCTCCTCGGTCCATATAAACTTCTCACGTTTTCGCATAAGTTGGGTCAATGGTAACGCCAAACGTGAGAAGTTTTCCACAAACCTGCGGTAATAACCCGTCAACCCGAGAAAACTACGTATCTCTGTGACAGATGTCGGTCTTGGCCATTTGGTGACAGCCTCCACCTTTGTAGGATCCATAGTGATTCCTTCTGAAGAAACAATATGACTTAGAAACGCCACTGTATTCAGCCAAAACTCGCACTTAGAAAATTTAGCATAAAGCTTCTCTCGTCGGAGAATCTGCAAAACTGTACGGAGATGATCCTCATGTTCCTCTTTAGATTTGGAGAAAATAAGGATGTCATCGATGAATACAATCACAAACTTGTCTAAGAATTCGTGAAAGACTTTGTTCATCAAGTCCATAAATACTGCGGGCGCATTCGTGAGACCGAATGGCATAACAACAAACTCGTAATGACCGTACCTCGTGCGAAAAGCAGTTTTGGATATATCTTTCTCTTTTACACGCAGCTGATGGTAGCCTGATCGTAGATCGATTTTTGAGAAGTGCTTGGCACCCTGAAGCTGGTCGAATAAATCGTCAATACGAGGAAGTGGATAACGGTTACGAATAGTGAGATTATTCAACTCACGGTAGTCAATACACAAACGCATACTACCATCTTTCTTCTTGACAAACAAAACTGGAGCGCCCCAAGGTGACACGCTTGGACGAATGAAACCCCTTTCTAGAAGTTCCTGAAGTTGATCTTTCAGTTCCTTAAGCTCTACAGGAGCCATACGGTAAGGAGCTTTAGATACTGGTTCTGCACCTGGAATGAGATCTATACCAAATTCTACCTCTCGCATGGGAGGTAAACCTGGGAGTTCCTATGGAAAGACATCTGGAAAGACATGTGGGAGTTCCTCTGATACCACTTGTAACATCCCGCCTAGTCATACCACAATATTGTCCGGTTTGCCTGTAGGCTCACGGCTTTGCTTTGTGGCCCTCTTGTAAGTACTTCCCGGCTGGTCACCCAACCTAGTACTACTCTGACATGAGCACGCTTAACTGCCAGTTCCTAAGAACCCCACGTGTAGTAGACCACAAAACGCGTTGTGTCATGAGAAGGCGACTGTTATCTTATGAACCATGGATCTCTCCTGGCCACAGCCGATGTGGGATTTGCCTAGGGTGACACAATCACCCCCCCTTCGGGACTCATCGTCCTCGATGAGGTTTGCCCCACCATTCCGAACGACTCAGGAGTGGCTCTGATACCACTGGCTGATCATGAATTGAAGGTGCCTCAGAAGTCGTGTCATGAACTGTAGCTAGGAAACCCTCACAACCATGGTATAAAAAGGTACGAGCCTGCAAAGCTGAAATGATCTGGACATGTTTTCCTGGTAGGAAGCCCCGGTGAATATACTCTGGTGTCTGGACATCACCAAAGATAACCCGGTGAGCATGACAATCTATGGTGGCACGATGAACCGACAACCAATCCATACCCAGAATAATATCGAATTCGCACATATCTAGAAGAAGGGCACTGACTGGACGGATTTTATCATCAAACTCAAGAGGGAGATCCTTATACACCTGGGTAATGAGCATAGAGTCTCGCATGGAGGTAGATATACTAAGTACACTGTCTAGTGGCGTAGGGGTCATGTTTATTCTAACAGCATATGAAGTAGATATAACTGAGTGCGTGCACGCATGCAAACTGTCCGTGTATAAACAAGATGCCAGTAATGGTACCTGTGGTCTTATTTGCTTGCTCATGGGTAGTAGTGTAGACACGACCAGTGGTTGGTGGTATTGGTGGTGTGGAGGTAAAATCTGAGGGATCTGGCCTGAGGTACCGGCAGCATCCCCGCTCTTGCAATCCCTCTTCAAATGGCCCGGCTGACCACACTTGTAACAATTACCCGTACCATGACGACAAGGTCCTGTGTGTTTCTTCCCACATGTGATGCAAGTGGGATAAGAATACCCGGTGGAAGTAGCTCTGGTTTGCTGAGAACCTGATTTATGATGATAAACATGTGTCACGATTCTGATAACTTAACTGAAATGAAGCTGTTTGATTGAAATTTAAAATTACCAGAATTTGCCGGCCGGGCAACCTGCTGACCTCTGTTGTTTTGGTCACGCCCCTGTCCAGCATCTCTGTTGGAATTTACAAAAAATTAAGATCTGTTCTACATGATAGTTTAGTATTTCTGGAGCTTAAAGAATCACCTGTAGCTGCCAGATGAGTTTGAGCTGCCGCGGTAGTTATCACCACCGCTCCTCTTATCTGATCGATTACGGTCATATGACTGACCGTGGTTCCTGTAGTTCTGATGTGGAGTAGCCGATTGGGATTGGTCTCCTCCTCTGTGTCTGTAAGATTTTAATTGGATAAGACATAACATATAAGTTGACAAGCAATAATGGGAGCTAAATTGTTTAAGTCTGTTGGGTGAGATGTACCTCTTCTCCGGACGCTCTACATTCTCGAGCTCATCCCTCTCGAAAAGCATCTCAATATCACGAGCTGCATTAGCTACTTGTGACACATTAGTGAATGTGGCACTCACCAGCCTATCTGCAGTCCTAGAGTGAAGAGCCCAGCGAAATTGCTTTGCTTGCTCCTCTGTGGTACCCGCAGCCTCCCCTAAGAATCCAGCCATCCTGAGGTATCGGTGCATGAACTCTATACTGTTCTCGCCATGATTCTGACGAATGACGTGGAAGTCCCTCTTCAGTTTAGCTTGCTCCGCATGCGGGAAAAACTGGTCATAGAACATCGTCTTGAAACGTGCCCAGGTCAATGTAAGCTCCCAAGCATCTCCCCCATTGGACAGCTTCTGAGACCTCCACCAATGCAGAGCAGGACCCTCCAGCTTGTAAACTGCAAGCCTAACCTTGAAAACATCACCACAACCCATAGCTCCAAAAAATTTCTCTACATGGTAGATCCAGTCTTCCGCGTCAGTTGGAGCTACAGTCTGCTCAAACAGTCGGGGTTTCTGCTTGTTAAACAAATCTAGCCAAGCGGGTAAAGTGGCAGGTGGTGGAACAGGAGGGTTGTTATTCTGCTGAGGTCCATTTTGATATTCAGCTCGGATCTCATCACGAATTTAGGGTAACATGGCCTGTATAGCTGCCTGAACAGCAGCAGCAATGGCAGCTGCGTTAGGATCATTCTCGGTTTCGCGTCTGGGTGACATCTGAAATAAAAGAGGATAAGTTGATAAAAATGCCAAAATCTGGGGTAATAAATCTGAATATGCATAGTGTAATTCATGAAGGTATAGCCAACAAAATATGACATGAATACTGGTAAACACCTAGGGCCAGTTCACAAAATGACAATTTACTGAAATATAAATCTAACATGAGTAAGGATGAACGCCTATGGTCAATTCATCTATACAAAATTTAAACGGCAAGGGTGAACGCCTATGGTCAGTTCACCAAAACGAAAAGTTCGCTGAAAATCACATGCGATTAAGTATGGCCAGTCCTGTACCAACCGTTTACTTAATCAAAATTTTGAAAATCCGACTGGTAAAATACATGAGTAGCATAGAAGATAACGACGCCAAAATACAGGAAGTTCCTGGTGACTACCCACTAGTCACAGGTCAAGTTTTAACAGGTCGAACCTTGCGCTCTGATACCATAATTGTAACACCCCACCTGGATAAATGGACCGTTACGTGTATTTATGGTGTGTCATCAAAGCATGTAAGGCAATGTATTAAACATTAACTGACCATACGGAAATGCCGGAATCAAACATCGGTAGTCCAACATAAGCTCAAAATATAAAGATTAAGTACTGAAAGAAAAAGGACGAAACAGTGTCCAAACAACCAAAGTAAAGTAATGTAATGTGTGCATAAAAATAAAGGAGTCTGGATAGCTCCCATCCAAATGCACGTACTCTCTTAGAAGTCCTAAGATCGTCCCTGTGTACCTGCCGTTTGGAAACATGAAAGGAAACTACGACTGAGCATAACGCTCAGTGGACGGATATAGCATGATAAGAATGTACTGAAAGTAATGAAATAGAAGACAACAATGAAGCTATAAGACTGATATGTAACATGTGGTAGAACTCTGCATAAAATCTGAAAAACCTGGTTCATATATACTGATACTGAAATATAACTATTAATTCTGAAAACATGCATTTACTGTATTTTATTTGCCAGAGCTTATATAGGTCACGTGTTGTAACAACCGTGCATGAATAACTGGAGGGGTGACCTCGTCATGCTGTAGAGGGGTGACCTCTAAATAACTGTGCTGGGTGGAGGGATCAGCTCCAATGTGAAGGATGTAGAGCACACACCACATTCACCCTGATAACTTGTAAAACTTATAAGCCTAGGATGCATCCATACGCCCCACTAAACATACATATAAAAATGGCCAACCTGAACATGAGTGGGACGATGCAAGATATCACTCTCCTGCATGTGAGTCACGACACCGGTGCCTCTAGTGCCGTGGTTACGGTACCTCCGTAACTAGTACATAAACTGGTCGTGCTTGTATATAATGCTCAGGCAATTTATTTAGTTGTTAACATGATTACAATAAGCTTAAACATATACTGGGGAAAACATTTGGCTGAAGACGGGGAATCCTAATCATGCATAAAAAGGAAGTCCTTACTGAAAGGACGGCAAATCCGTACCTCGTGTCCAGTAACCGACCGAGATCAACTGACAGAAAGTCTACTCTGATTTCACGCGAGCTACATGAATAAGGGACGTGAATGAGTAAACTGATATTCGCTTATTTAATTTCATGCTCCTATTAGCGTTTCATTTATTTATTTATTTCTGAAATTTCATACGTATATTAACTGCTAAATCTGACCTTATAATAATTCAATTTAATGTATTATCTTTCTACTATTAGTTACGGTACAACGTATTTCCGACGCTATAGTAGTACTATATTAAGTATCCCGCTAAAATAGAAAGTTTCTTAATTTAGAAGTTCCCCAAAATAATTTAATTCATTTACTAAAATTATACCATTTTAAATATTAAAGAACTATTTTAATTTAATACATTTAAAATATATTATTAAACATTTATAAAACAATTTAATTCAAAAGGTATAATATAAGAATATTTATTTTATATATTATAATAATGTCCCGAGCCTACCGAGATACCCATCTCGGTCAAACTAAACAATTCAACAACATAAGCTTAAATCTGTCAATAAGAATCTGCGACAGCAAAACTGAGTCACTAAAAACTGTCGCTAAAACTGTCCTTTTTAAAAACTGTATAATCATAACAGTTCTGCGACATAAAACTGTCGCTAAAACTGTCGCTAATGTATTTCAATTATCCAGATTTTATGTCCCCTTTTCCCACTGATTAACCACTTCGTTCCCACTGTTAGGTTATGTTTTCCCACTGTTTATATAAACCAAACGCGCCCTTATGTTTCTGCAGTCCCAAACGCACCCCTTATAATTACAACAACCCGTGTGTTTGGCAGCCCCCCTTTTTGGGTCGAACCTGGCCCTAGCCGGCCCTGTATGGGTCACGGCTGGGCAAGACAGGGGTCACCAAGGCCATATGGCTCGGTTCCCTTAATATAAATCAGTCCCGACTCCCCCTTTTGGTGGTTTTTATGGCTCGGCTGCCAAATAAGAACACAACAAACTGAAAAAAATGAAAAACGAACTGGTTACCTTGTGATTATTACGAACTCTTGATTATACACGATTTACTATGAAGGAATTTAACCCAAACTCCCTTTTCTTTTGTTTTTGAATCGGCGGCTTAAAAACCTAATTCTTCTTTCTTTTTCTTTTTTTTGTGTCGTCTGTTATGGGAGAAGGTAACTCCTGTTTGTTTTGTGAACTCAAGATGGGCTTGGCCCACTTCTTTCTCTTCTCTTTTCTTAGAACCAAACCGGCCTTAAGGCCTTGTACTCCCTTTTCTCTTATTTTTTAATATATAACCGGCCTATTTTGTTAAATAACTTTTCATCATTTTTTTTAAACAAACATATGCGTACGTTCTCGAAACCGCGTATTTAATATACTAAAATTTAAATACGGGTCTTACAGCAAATCTATATATATATACACACACACGTATATATATATGTGTGTAAATTTATATATATATATATATATATATATATATATATATATATATATATATATATATATATATATATATATATATATATATATATATATATATATATATATATATATATATATATATATATATATATATATATATATATATATATATATATATATATATATATATATATATATATATATATATATATATATATATACATATATATATACACATACATATATATATAATAATATAAATATATATATATATATATATATATATATATATATATATATATATATATATATATATATATTTATATATATATATATATATATATATATATATATATATATATATATATATATATATATATATATATATATATATATATATATATATATATATATATATATATATATATATATATATATATATATATATATATATATATATATATATATATATATATATATATATATATATATTGTAACACCCCACTTTGATAAGTGGACCGTTACGCGTAATTATGACGTGTCATCAAAGCATACAAGGTAATATGTAGTAAAACATACATGACCATAGGGAAAACCAGAATCAAACATCGGCTCCCAAACATAAGCCCAAAACATAATAAAGTAAATGAAATGAATGAAAGACTAAACAAGCATAAGTATATGAAGGCAACAGGAGAAGAAGTCTATGGTAGCTTCCATCCTATGCATGTCCTCCAATTGCTCGAGTCTGTCCTTGGGTACCTGCCGTTTTGGGACATGGAAAGGAATGTAACGTCTGAGCATAACGCTCAGTGTACGGATATACTAGCATCGAATGAATAATATAAGCATGTGAAACATATAGCAGCAGAAATGTATATGTCTTGGAAAACTTGGTTATATCTTAGTAATACTTGGAGGGGTGACCTCGTCATGCAAATAAGAGGGGCTGCCTCTAATTTAATATACTGGTTTAGGTAGGAGGGATCAGCTCCTTGTGAAGGATGCAAGGCACACACCACATTCACACTGAATAATCTGCTGAAAACATGTAAACTAGGATGCACCCATACGCCCCACCTGATAATAATAATATGGCCAAAATCTGAAAGGGACGCCACGAGCTATCACTCCACCGCGGTGAAGTCATAATACTTGTGCCTCCAGTGTTATGGTTATGGTACTTCCATAACTAGGTGAAACTGGTCATGCATGTATATGGCTTTAGGTATTCTAATTAAACATAAGCAATTCAAAAACATATACTGGGGAAAATAGTTAGCTGCATACGAGAAATCCTAATAAGGAAGAATGTCCATACTGAAAGGAACGGAGAATCCGTACCTTGTGTCTAGTGAACGAAGAAGACGAACGAAAGAGAGTTCTACTTCGATATCACTAATCCTACATAAATAATATACGTGTATAAGTATATGATTAGTGAGTACGTAACTGATTTTATATCATGTCTTAGCTTGTTTTATATGTTCATGTCATGTTTTACTGATTTAAGCTTTAAACTGCGCTTATCATGTATTCTCTCTATTCTGATTAAGTATTACTTTTATTTCTTGTATTATTATACTTGTTGTGTAATAATAAGTAACTTTCTAAAAATAGAAGGTTTCCTAAAATAGAAAGTTTCCAAAAATAGAAAGTTTCCAAAAATAGATTTACTGCTTAAAATAGATAAGTTTCTAAAAATAGAAAGTTTTCATAAATAGATTAGCTGCCTTAATTAAATAAGTTTCTAAAAATAGAAATTATCGATAAATAAGAATAAACTGGATTATTTAACTAATATGATAAGCATAAGTTTTTACAGATTACTATTCTAAGTCATGTGATTAAATAGTTTAGTTTATGAATTATTACATTTAATTTAACTAAACTATAGGTTAAAGTATTTAATTAAATATAATCATGATTTAACTAAATTAAAGTGTATAAAAATACTTAGGTTAAAACGTGTGTTAATATTTACATTAATATAACCTGATTCATGTACATTAATTAATTATAAGACATGTTTAATAATTTATTAAGTAATTAACCTCACTACAGAATAAATACTTAGGTTAAAATCCATGTATATTAATAATAATAATAACCTAGGTCATGTCTAAATTAAATTAATTATGTACATGTTTAATTAATTTAATTATTTCTTGTAATTATTTATCTTGCAAAAATATTTAACTTGTAAAATTATTTCATGAATCGAACCCGTGTTTAGATTTAACATGTCGTGAACCGTGTTTTAATTATACTAAATATGAACCGGACCGACTCCCCTTGAACCGGACCAAACCAAACAGCCCCCTATTTGTTCTTAATACTGACAGCCAAACACCCCCCTTACTGTTTTTAAACTGTTAACCAAACAGCCCTTATGCTGTCTTAAATCAAAAACCAAACGCCCCTTTAATCTACTAGTTACCCCTGGCAGTTATGCTACTGCCACCGCAGTAGCCCGTTTCCCCTCTGCAATAATTTCCCACCGATACCATAAGGTCTCGCTTCCTACTGCCTGAACAAAAACGACCCTGTTGGGGTCGTGTTACCCCCGCCAGAACAAAACCAAGCCTTTTAGGGTTGCGGATGGTGGCATACTTTTACCACCGAGACCATTACTGGTCTCGGTTTGTGTGAAAACATGGCCAAACGAAAACCCTTTCCCCTAACACATCTCGTTTTTAACATGTTTTTAAACCAAATCATGGATTCGTGACTATTACACAAAAGAAAGAAAATAAAAACGAGGTTGAAGTTCATGAATTCGTGTTTAGGGTTTTTATCCTATAAGAAAACTAAAACAAAATTCAAACCTGTGTTTCTTGGATTCTTTAGACTGAAAACGATCTGCTTGCTCTTGATTTGTCCTTACACACGTCGGCACCAAGAAAAGAGAAAAAAAATATGACGGCTTTATTCTAGTTTTAGGGTTTTTAGGATATTTGTGTGTTGTCCAAAAATAAAAAATAAACACTCCTCATCCTTTTATCTTTTTAAGCCGATCTAAAACCTAAATGGGCCTAGAGCCCATGTTTGTCTTGTCTACTCTTGTCTAAACAGCCCAAAAGCCTTATTATAATTCACGTCTTTAAACAAAACGCGTACTCGTGTTTTAAAATGTCGTGAATTTTGCCATGGTTATCTTAATACTTATTAGACGTAAATATTACATACGTAATGACTTACCGTGTTTGATTTAATATACGTAAAATAATCGTGTTAATTATTCGTGTATACGTGTTACCTAATTATTAATTATTCATGTTTTTATAATTACTTGTACATACGACATTCATCGTATTAATAATATTCGTAAGTGCGTAATTATCTGTTCGTGACTTCGTGTTCATGATTTTATGTTCGTGATTATAATTATTATCGTTAATAATTATCGTGTACTAACACGTATTTAATACTTACCGTGTAATAACACGTACGTAATTCTTGTAGTTAATATTCATGATACGTGTTCATGTTATATAAGGAAAGTTTTAACCCTCTACGTACGATCATAAGTGTATTGTTCATGGTAAAAGCATGTGGGTTTTACAACTCTTCGCCCCTAAAAAGAATAATTCGTCCCCGAATTATAGATATCATAAATGGAAGCGTAACGTACCCGACTCCAACTGGAAGGGTATGCTAGATAAAAGGAAATGAAGGTGACGTGGTAAAAGGGAATGTGGAACGTGACATGGCTAAAAAGGACATGGAACGTGATATGGCTAAAAAGACATATCTAATCGATAATAGAAAACGGATAAGAAGTCCGGATGAAATTGTCCGTTTCCAAGTGGCTTCACTCTTGGAACGGTTTCTTCTCAAGGTCTTGACATCATGATAAATCTTGGTCCTCCTGACCTTGACTTGAAAATACAAAAACAAGTTGTTGGTTATCAACGTAAGATAAATCCCTTGAATTTAATCGAGGGAATAAGAATTAGCGTGCAAGGGTAACTAAAATGTTATGGTGCAAAACAATCTAATTAACTGATAATTAGCAACGATGCGCGAGACATATAGAAACGTAGTACGTGAAAAATTTTAAACGTGATACGTGAAAATTTTTGAACGTGATACGTGGAGATATGGTGAGTGTAGTATGAGCAAACATATCGTGATCCATGATACGTGAAACATATCGTGAACGTGATATGAGGAACGTGGAATGAACATGACATGTGAAACATATCGTGAACATGTAACACAACTGCGGTAACGTCAAACGCTACAAGGTGAGACGTGAAACGTCTATCTGAGGATAGAGAGTTATACCAAATTTGAGCCTGGTCCTTCAAGTTCTTGCAAAACCTCCCAGAACGAAAATGAACGTAAAATCGTAAGCCAGGATACGGTCATGAATATGAATAGTGTCATGAACGTGAGTATGAAAGCAAGTCGTGAAATTAGAACAGGGACGTGAACGTAATTAAGGAGCACAAATGTGAACCTTTGTCTGGCTCGATAGCTGAGGGATTTCCAAGTGATCGGATGATCCCTGGGCTGGAAAATGTCTGGAAATCTGCTGACTTTGGAATCCTTGCAGATGTAAGGATTCTGCACACTTGGTCCACTGTGGACAATGACCCAGATAGCTTCATGCTTATTTTGAGTTTGCGGTGATCTGGTAACCAAAATCTATGGAGATCTTGTCCCATTTCTGATCACAATTTCTGATGATGGAAAACATTCCAGTCTGTTGGTGTTCTATCTTAGCCTGTTGGTATGACAGGTACTTAGATATGAACGTAAATGTATCTTGGTTCATAGAAACTGGATACAAGTTTGCAAAACTATGAGTCTCCTAAATTAGACTTTTCTTAGCGTAAGATTTTCTTGGAACACCTAACGTAGAGTAGGGTTCTCACCATTATGCATAAGCTGAGTCATGGTGAGATTAACCGTGAGAATCTATGTGATTCAGCGTGTCACTGTAATCAACCAGAGTTTTATATTAGAAAAATTTCAAGGTGAAATTTCTCCTGTCGTAGAATTTGCAACATAGTGCAAATACGGTCTTCCTGCTCTTCTCTGGACCTAGAGAAAAAATCAGGTTGTTCTTGAAGAAAATACTGATGAATTTGTTTATGATTTCATGAAAACTCAATTTATTAAGTCTATAATGCTCCTAGAGCATTTATGAGACTAATACAAAATCATGAATCTAGCATGACCGAGTCGTGTACGAAGAGCAGTCATGGAAATGTCCTGCTCTTTCACTCGTCACTTTTGGCAGCATGATCATGAATCTGATCCTGGAAAGGTGATTAACATCCAAAAGTCGATTGGACATGTTGTCAATACGTGGAGGAGAATAACGGTTATGAATGGTGATTTGTTTACATCGATGGTGGTCAACACATAATCTCATGTTACCTTCCTCCTCCTTGAGTGTTCTACTAGAATCTATGGGAAGATTTTGGTATAATCGGCTGGTTATGCGTAAAAGAAATTCCAGTGGTCGTGTCTTAACTGACAGCTAGAAAGTTCTAGCAGTTATGGCTAACAAAGCACGCGCTTGGAAAGCATAGATAATCTGTACAGATTTCCCTGATGGAAAACCATGTTGAATGTATTCAGGAGCCTGAACATTACTGTACATAATCACGAACCATATCATGGTGTGTTATACGTAGTCCAATATTTAGGATTAAATTCACCTCGTGTCTGTCCGAGGTAATGCGTTAGCAGCTTGGACCTCATCATTAGGCTGGAGGAACACTTTCTTATACATGGGGAATACGAATGGCGTCCTTTATGGTCATAAATATATGAAATATGGGTGCAAGAAATGCAAGTGTCATCCAGTAAACGTGATAGGTCTCACTGATACGCCGTTGATGGTACTGAAATTCTTGTGGCCTGATTAATACATGGCACAAAAAATGGATATACCCTTTGGAGGGTACCCTGGATTTCTTAGGGATGTTCCAGAATTTGACGTGAGTCATGTGTCTGAATCGTGTCTTAGAAATATAAACATGACATGTGTCATGACTGGTGTCTTGACATGTGTCTTCGGAGAGTATACATGAGACATGTGTCTTGACTGATGTCTTGAGATGTGTCTCGAGATGTGAAACAAATAGAACTACAAGTATTAGGTTATTATGCCAGAATTGGCGGATCGGTTGGACTACTGATCCTTTGTATTTCTGATCACGTCCGAGGCCGGAACTTCTGTTGCGATTTCTAGGATACTTATTGTCACAATAGTGATTAATATCTTCTTGTCTGTCAGTTCCATGACGGTCATTCTCATGACTCTGATTCATGTAACTATTCAGCTGAGTGGCTGGCTGGTACCGATCTTCACTCATATGACTGAAATGACAACTGAATGACGTGTGACATGTAACTAAGAATTTAGGACAATGATTGATGGAAATCGTCTGGTGGTGAAGCATCTTCTCGTCCGATCACTTTGATCTAATGCCTTTGTCTTCGTCTTGTGAGATCTCTTGGTTGTGAAAAGCATCAGCATCTCGTAGCGTCTCCAAACATCATCAGCATCAACCTTAGTAACATCTCCAAGCTATGAGCGGCATCAACAATTTGTAGATTATCAGCAAGTGGAAAATACGCACATGGGATACGGTACATGGGGTACACATGGAATGCACATGAAATGATCGGTATGGGGTCGATCTTCTGACATGATTTTTAAAGGAAAAAGATTGGTTAAACGGTAGAAAGACCATCATGATAACCTGGCAATGCCTCATTCTGGTTGCATAAAGAAACGCTAACGTGTGGTTAATGAATTCAGCGATGATTTTCCTGAAAGCATGATTAATGAAAACCAACCATGACTATCATGAAAGTAGGATTTAAATGAATTCCAACAGTGTCTTGCATGAAAGCATAAGCAACAAAAGAGACGTAAGACGTAATCAACATGAAATCATCCTGAATAAACATGAAACAACTTAACATGAAGGAGTATATAACATAATCAGCATGAAACTGAAGTTAACCATGATAGTATGAAAGCACACTTGACATAAAAGACATCGTAACTTATGAGGGGACATGAAAAAAAAATTTATGCTAATTAATCATGAGAAAAATTTTGTGCATGAAAAACAGTGAATGAATACATGATGCAGTTTATAAAACCTTTATATGCGCGAAGGGACGCCTATGGGTCGGTCCCAAAACAAAAGACATGCCGAGGGGACGCCTATGGGTCAGTCCCAAAGTTAAAATTTTCGATAAAAGCACATGCGACTAAATAGGGCCAGTCCTGTACCAACCATTACTTAGTCAAAATTCCTGCAACAATGATACATGGAACATAAATAAATAAAAATCATATGTCAAAACTTATCAGAAAAAAAATTATGTGGCTAATTATGAACTACTAGGGTTCAGTTCACATAGCCACCGTTCACGAGGAACATCATGCATGAAACAATGACACATAACTAAATATGAATGACAGTTGTCCATCCATATTAGTAAAACAATATCGATGAAAACATCAAGGTTAAAGCATCAAGGTGCTGAAAACATCATGGTTAAAACAACAATGCGCTAAACACATCAATACGTGGAATAACAAACAATGGATTAGGAAGCTCCTGGTGACTACCCACTAGTCATAGGTCAAGTTTTAGAGCCTACAGGTCAAAGCCTTGGCTCTTATACCACAATTGTAACACCCCACTTTGATAAGTAGACCGTTACGCGTAATTATGGCGTGTCATCAAAGCATACAAGGTATATGTAGTAAAACATACATGACCATAGGGAAAACCGGAATCAAACATCGGTTCCCAAACATAATCCCAAAACATAATAAAGTAAATGAAATGAATGAAAGACTAAACAAACATAAGTATATGAAGGCAACAGGAGAAGAAGTCTATGGCAGCTTCCATCCTATGCATGTCCTCCAATTGCTCGAGTCTGTCCTTGGGTACCTGCCGTTTTGGAACATGGAAAGGAAAGTAACGTCTGGGCATAACACTCAGTGCACGGATATACTAGCATGGAATGAAAAATATAAGCATGTAAAACATATAGCAGCGGAAATGTATATGTCCTGGAAAACCTGGTTATATCTTAGTAAAACTGGTTTTATAGTTTGAAAAGCCTTATGTTTATCTTGTAAAAACTGTTTAACATGTTTACCATTAGCCAATATAGGTCATGAAATATCAACGTGCATGAATACTTGGAGGGGTGACCTCGTCATGCAAATTAGAGGGGCTGCCTCTAATTTAATATACTGGTTTGGGTAAGAGGGATCAGCTCCTTGTAAAGGATGCAAGGCACACACCACATTCACACTGAATAATCTGCTGAAAACATGTAAACTATGATGCAGCCATACTCCCCACATGATAATAATAATATGGCCAAAAGCTGAAAGGGACGCCACGAGCTATCACTCCACCGTGGTGAAGTCATAACACTGGTGCCTCTAGTGTTATGGTTATGGTACCTCCATAACTAGGTGAAACTGGTCATGCATGTATATGGCTTTAGGTATTCTAATTAAACATAATCAATTAAAAAACATATAAAACATATACTGGGGAAAACAGTTGGCTGCATACAGGAAGTCCTAATAAGGAAGAATGTCCATACTGAAAGGACGGAGAATCCGTACCTTGTGTCCAGTGAACGAAGAAGACGAACGGAAGAGAGTCCTATTTCGATATCACTAATGCTACATAAATATTATACGTGTATAAGTATCTGATTACTGAATACGTAACTGATTTTATATCATGTATTAGCTTGTTTTATATGTTCATGTCATGTTTTACTGATTTAAGCTTTAAACTGCGTTTATCATGTATTCTGTCTATTCTGATTAAGTATTACTTGTATTTCTTGTATTATTTTACTTGTTGTGTAATAATAAGTAACTTTCTAAAAATAGCAGGTTTCCTAAAATAGAAAGTTTTCAAAAATAGAAAGTTTCCAAAAATAGATTTACTGCTTAAAATATTTAAGTTTCTAAAAATAGAAAGTTTCCATAAATAGATTAGCTGCCTTAATTAAATAAGTTTCTAAAAATAGAAAGTATCCATAAATAAGAATAAACTGGATTATTAAACTAATATGATAAGCTTAAGTTTTACTGATTACTATTTTAAGTCATGTGATTAAATATTTTAGTTTATGAATTATTACATGTAATTTAACTAAAGTACAGGTTAAAGTATTTAATTAAATATAATCATGATTTAACTAAATTAAAGTGTATAAAAATACTGAGGTTAAAACGTGTGTTAATATTTACATTAGTATAACGTAAGTCATGTAAATTAATTAATTATAAGACATGTTTAATAATTTATTAATTAGTTAACCTCACTACAGAATAAATATTTAGGTTAAAATCCATGTATATTAATAATAATAATAACCTAGGTCATGTCTAAATTAAATTAATTATGTACATGTTTAATTAATTTAATTAAATCTTGTAATTATTTATCTTGCAAAAATAATTAACTTGTAAAATTATTTCATGAATCGAACCCGTGTTTAAATTTAACATGTCGTGAACCGTGTTTTAATTATACTAAATATGAACCGGACCGGCTCCCCTTGAACCGGACCGAACCAAACAGCCCCCTATTTGTTCTTAATACTGACAGCCAAACACCCCCTTACTGATTTTAAACTGTTAACCAAAAAACCCTTATGCTGTCTTAAATCAAAAACCAAACGCCCCTTTAATCTGCCAGTTACCCCTGGCAGTTATGCTACTGCCACCGGCAGTAGCCCGTTTCCACTGCCTGCAATAATTTCCCACCGAGACCACAAGGTCTCGGTTCCTACTGCCTGAACAAGAACACCCCTGCTGGGGTCGTGTTACCCCCGCTAGAACAAAACCAAGCCAACACCCTTTTAGGGTTGCGGCTGGTGGAATACTTTTACCACCGAGATCACGAATGGTCTCGGTTTGTGTGAAAACTTAGCCAAACGAAAACCCTTTCCCCTAACACATCTCGTTTTTAACATGTTTTAAACCAAATCATGGATTCGTGACTATTACACAAAAGAAAGAAAATAAAAACGAGGTTGAAGTTCATGAATTCGTGTATAGGGTTTTTATCCTATTAGAAAACTAAAACAAAATTCAAACCTGCGTTTCTTGGATTCTTTGGACTAAAAACGATCTGCTTGCTCTTGATTTGAACTTACACACGTCGGCACCAAGAAAAGAGAAAAAAAAGATGACGGCTGTATTCTAGTTTTAAGGTTTTTAGGATATTTCTGTGTTGTCCAAAAATCAAAAAAACACTCCCCGTCCTTTTATCTTTTTAAGCCGATCTAAAACCCAAATGGGCCTAGAGCCCATGTTTGTCTTGTCTACTCTTGTCTAAACGGCCCAAAAGCCTTATACATTATAATTCACGTCTTTAAACGAAACGCGTACTCGTGTTTTAAAATGTCGTGAATTTTTCCAGGGTTATCTTAATACTTATTAGACGAAAATATTACATACGTAATGACTTACCGTGTTTGATTTAATATACGTAAAATAATCGTGTTAATTATTCGTGTATACGTGTTACGTAATTATTAATTATTCATGTTATTATAATTACTTGTACGTACGACATTCGTCGTATTAATAATATTCGTAAGTACATAATTATCTGTTTGTGACTTCGTGTTCATGATTTTATGTTCGTGATTATAATTATTATCGTTAATAATTATCGTGTACTAACACGTATTTAATATTTATCGTGTAATAACACGTACGTAATTCTTGTAATTAATATTCATAATACGTGTTCATGTTATATAAGGAAAGTTTTAACCCTGTACGAACGATCATAAGTGTACTGTTCATGGTAAAAGCATGTGGGTTTTACAACTCTTCCCCCCTAAAAAGAATAATTCGTCCCCGAATTATAGATATCGTAACTGGAAGCGTAACGTACCCGACTCCAACAGGAAGGGTATGCTAGATAAAAGGAAATGAAGGTGACGTGGTAAAAGGGAATGTGGAACATGACATGGCTAAAAAGGACATGGAACGTGATATGGCTAAAAAGACATATCTAATCGATAATAAAAAAGGGATAAGAAGTCCGGATGAAATTGTCCGTTTCCAAGTGGCTTCCCTCTTGGAACGGTTTCTTCTCAAGGTCTTGACATCATGATAAATCTTGGTCCTCCTGACCTTGACTTGAAAATACGAAAACAAGTTGTTGGTTATCAACGTAAGATAAATCCCTTGAATTTGATCGAGGGAATAAGAATTAGCGTGCAAGGGTAACTAAAATGTTATGGTGCAAAACAATCTACTTAACTGATAATTAGCAACGATGCGCGAGACATATAGAAACGTAGTACGTGAAAAATTCTGAACGTGATACGTTGAGATATGGTGAGTGTAGTATGAGCAAACATATCGCGATCCATGATACGTGGAATGAACATGACATGTGAAACATATCGTGAACATGTAACACAACTGCGGTAACGTCAAACGCTACAAGGTGAGACGTGAAACGTCTATCTGAGGATAGAGAGTTATACCAAATTTGAGCCTGGTCCTTCAAGTTCTTGCAAAACCTCCCAGAACGAAAATGAACGTAAAATCGTAAGCCAGGATACGGTCATGAATATGAATAGTGTCATGAACGTGAGTGTGAAAGCAAGTCGTGAAATTAGAACAAGGACGTGAACGTAATTAAGGAGCACAAATGTGAACCTTTGTCTGGCCCGATAGCTGAGGGATTGTCAAGTGATCGGATGATCCCTTGGCTGGAAAATGTCTGGAAACCTGCTGACTTTGGAATCCTTGCAGATGTAAGGATTCTACACACTTGGTCCACTGTGGACAATGACCCAGATAGCTTCATGCTTCTTCTGAGTTTGCGGTGATCTGGTAACCAAAATCTATGGAGATCTTGTCCCATTTCTGATCATAATTTTTGATGATGGAAAACGTTTCAGTCTGTTGGTGTTCTATCTTAGCTTGTTGGTATGACAGGTACTTAGATATGAACGTAAATGTATCTTGGTTCATAGAAACTGGATACGTAGAAGTTTTCAAAACTATGAGTCTCCTAAATTAGACTTTTCTTAGCGTAAGATTTTCTTGGAACACCTAACTTAGAGTAGGGTTCTCACCTTTACGCATAAGCTGAGTCATGGTGAGATTAACCGTGAGAATCTATATGATTCAGCGTGTCACTGTAATCAACGAGAATTTTATATTAGAAAAATTTCACGGTGAAATTTCTCCTGTCGTTGAATTTGCAACATAGTGCAAATACGGTCTTCCTGCTCTTCTCTGGACCAAGAGAAAAAATCAGGTTGTTCTTGATGAAAATACTGATGAATTTGTTTATGATTTCATGGAAACTCAATTTATTAAGTCTATAATACTGCTAGAGCATTTATGAGACTAATACAAAATCATGAATCTAGCATGAACGAGTCATGTACGAAGAGCAGTCATGGAAACATCCTGCTATTTCACTCGTCACTGTTGGCAGCATGATCATGAATCTGATCCTGGAAAGGTGATTAACACCCAAAAGTCGATTGGACATGTTGTCAATACGTGGAGGAGAATAACGGTTATGAATGGTGATTTGTTTACATCGACGGTGGTCAACACATAATCTCATGTTACCGTCCTCCTCCTTGAGTGTTCTGCTAGAATCTATGGGAAGATTTTGGTATAATCGGCTGGTTATGCGTAAAAGAAATTCCAGTGGTCGTGTCTTAACTGACAGCTAGAAAGTTCTAGCAGTCATGACTAACAAAGCACGCGCTTGGAAAGCATAGATAATATGTACAGATTTTCTTGATGGAAAACCATGTTGAATGTATTCAGGAGCCTGAACATTACTGTACATAATCACGAACCATAGCATGGTGTGTTGTACGTAGTCCAATATTTAGGATTAAATTCACCTCGTGTCTGTCCGAGGTAATGCGTTAGCAGCTTGGACCTCATCATTATGCTGAAGGAACACTTTCGTATACATACATATATATATATATATATATATATATATATATATATATATATATATATATATATATATATATATATATATATATATATATATATATATATATATATATATATATATATATATATATATATATATATATATATATATATATATATATATATATATATATATATATATATATATATATATATCAGAAGCCCTTATATAGGAAGGATGGTGAAACATTTCCTTTTCCCAAAATTCTATTAAAACTACACGTGTAATTCCCTAACAGATTTCCATATCTGACTTTGTTTTCCTGCTCATACTAAAACTAGCTCACTGATTATCTCTCCTTAAAAAAAATCGTCCCTTTTTTTCTCTCATCGAATTCCCAAATACATTTGCCTAACAAGTATTCACCAAATCACATTCAGATTCAGAAAAAACTAACTGAATCGTCAAACAAAATCAAAAACCCTAAATCAATTAACCAAACAAATTGGACGCAAGGAAAATAGTCTCATCCACATCGTCAGTCACTTCCCACATGTAAGAATCATCAAAAATCAAAACCTCCCCAAAAGCAAATCAATATCGGATTTAGTTTTTATCTGATTAAGGACATTCGTCCATCATGTGATAAATTGGGACCACTAAAGATGTTTGTTTGTTCCATGCCTTGGTGGATTCGTGGCTTTCCAAATGCAATACCCTTAGAGTCAGCCAATCACCACTCTAAGAGGAAATTATGAAAGTCAGTAGGTATTTTGCTTCCTCTTGTCCTCCATGGTAAAATCTCATTTTCTATTAGCCATTTAATTGAATCAATTGTTTATTTTAATTTCTTAATAATAATTGTTTTGTTTTTGAGCACAAACTATTTGATGAAATTCCTAAAAGAATCTAAAAAGTAATGCTTCTTAAAGGCTAACTTAGCTCTTTGACAGAAGGTTAACAGTAAAGAAATATTAATAATTCCTTAGGTACCTTATATAAAATGGCTCCAACCAGTCCTCGAACCGCTTCACACCTTTGGAAATAGTCTAAACGCTGAATGCTTCCTGCACCGCTACATGTGACCCCTGATTGCTTCATAAATGTGACGTCATAAGAGGACCTGATTGCTTTATAAATGTGTAGCCTTATTATAATGAATGAAAGAATGGCTATTTTGTGAAAGAACCCAAGAAAATCTCCTCTATGTAAGCTAACTATAACGTCTTGTCTGCTACTCCTCATGACTGGCTACGTAGGCGAATAGCATGTGGGGGTTTAATCAAATATATTTTGGTAGGTATTGCAAAAGAAAGATGAAAGCTTTATCTGTATTTATGTTTTACTTGCAGAGCTGCCAGAAGTTTCCGAGTTGAATAATGATCCTAGACCCGTGTTGGACAATCAACCACAATTGGTGGCGGTTTGACCAGAAGCTGTAGTGGTAGCTATAGCGCAACCCATATAGGAAGTACAAGTACCAGTAACCACAGGTATCGAGATTGAACTTGCCAAATTGGTATTAGTGTTCATCATCTAGGAGAAACTACTCATTACATGTCTTAAGTGTATTTTAGATGAAGAATAAGTATTGCTTATTTTAGGGATCAATAAGTTAGTTGAATATGCTCATACATGTTTTTCCCTTAAATAAGTTGTATATAGTAAGACGTGAGGCTACTTATTCTGATTATTAAGAAAATCTATTTTAATAAGGAAACCCAAGCACCCCCTAAATTAAACATATTAGTACAAACTTAAAGTCGCAGTAAGTAGTAATTCGACCAAATAAGTTGTTAAAAACACCCCTGCTTATAAGCTCATTTTGATAAGTTTCTTAAACAATAATTCTATGATATAAGTTTGATAAACTTTGATTATTAAAATTTGAAGTGGTTCATTCTGAAGACAAAACTATTGTTGTTGAGATACACACAGAATATAATTCTGATAAGAATATACCAAAGACAAGTCAAAAAATTGCCCCCTTCTCCTATGATCATTTTTCATAGGTGTTTGATTTTGGCTGCAAAAAGTTTGCCCCTTTTTCCTTTGGTCATATCCCTAAAAACGCATCCCTAAAAAAACTTTAAATCGTTTCATTAAAAAATCAATGACTCCCTGAAATTAAAATCACTGATTCTTAACCATTTTTTGGTCGCCACAAACTGTTAATGGATTTTCCAACAAATAATTCAATTGTAGGAGCAAGGTATTGGTTTGTTAGCAGGGGATTGCAGAGGGATATCTGTGCTAAAAAGAAGGGACTACAGCCCGAAGGTGTAGCATCAATTCCAGAGAACCGTTCAAGATCAAGTAATTTTGTCCTAGATGCAATGCTCAAAAGCGTATAGCTATGATTTATACTTGCTATGTCCCTGAAGTGGATGTCGAAAAGCTGTTCGGGTTTTCGGTGACCATTTGAAGTTGTTCGCAGCCGCTGATTTTGCTGTTGAAAAGGTATTTCTAAACCGGTTTTTTCATTTAGTTTCATGCATATATGATTAGAGGACATGAGCTGTAAATACACAGGAAGTTGCTTTCAACTTATGATATCACAATTAACCATGTTTGGTTACTTTCATGCATATATGATTACATGATATCAATAATAAATACACCAACATATTAGTTATTAGAGTTTTACAACTTTAAAGATAAACCATGAAAGTTTTATCATTAAGTACTTTTTTAAGAAACTTTAAACATAATATGTAGAATCTGGTTGTTGCATACAAGATCAAGTATGTGTATAAATGAAATTTTAAAGAGTTTTATTATGAAATAATTTATATACAAACTTTGACATGATTGTGTATGTACAGATTGATTGTCGTTTTTATTTTTCACTGATGTTAAATTGTTTATGTATGTGTTTCTACATATAAGTGTTTCCGAATAATTACAAGCACGTAACAACCAATCTTAGTCACCATCTGAAGTTGTTACAGATTCTGCATATAAGATCAAGTGATTTTTTATCAAGTTGAAGGAAACCCAATAATTTTATCTTTATTTGGTTATCATATAATTAATATCATGTGTGTTTACAAGCAAAATATAGATATATAGCTATATGCTTTACTTTTTTAAATACAATAATGTTTTAGAAATTGACACCAGTAAATTAAATCTTGAGACTACCAACTATTAAAACTACGCTATGATTTAAACCATTAGAATCTAAAGGTTTGTTGTTTGATAGGTCTGTTGGTTGAATTTATATCTCAAGTCAATGACCTGCTAATACATCAAGTAGGATATGCAAAACGAGGAGGTTAACTTTTTCCTGATGTGTGGGACATCACTGTGTATGTTTCAGGTACAAAGGAACCAACACTTCGAATCAGATAATAGCAAGTATGTTGGACATCGCTTCCTGAATCTACTTAGGTATCATTACAATTCGTTCCATTTCCAAAACAATTGTTATTATTATCATATTATTTTGAGAAAGATGTTAAGAAAGTTCAGTTTTTAGACATATGTAACTATCGATTGTTGACTTTAAAGTAAACAAAATACTACAATTTCATTCTTGTGTAAAGTTACTTATCATACTTATCTGAACAATATCAGTACGTAAAACTACCATCAAGTTGAATAATGCGAAAACTTTGACTTTCTATATACAATATACATAAACTAGATCAATATATACTTTTTGAATTGAGATAGATTCACTTTAGTTTTCACTATAAAGATTGGAGATATAATATGTATATATTGATCTTAGCATACTCTCAATGGTCACTAAATGAATATCTCTTATCTGGAGTATATGTTTGCTTATGATTATTCATGTGACAATATCTCACTGTTAGGACTAAAAACCTATTATACATATTTTGTCTCCTACGTAGGCAGTTGAAATCTCGAGTATGCCTTACGAAGCATCTAATGTTTATGTTTTGGAAATTGGCTCTCTTGCTTGTATCATGTTTATATTTTGTTGGTTCACTAATTTATCTAAGCGTCTAATGTTAGATACTCAGCAAAATGAAGCATTAACTAATTAGAGTGAATGAAAACAAAAACTTTAACCAACAATTGTAAATGGCTAAACATGTTTGAATACGCTGAAGTCACCTTTTTTTATATGGCTTGATGAACTATTTTTGGTTACAATCAATGGTGACTAATACATTTTTTATTGAGAAAATGTTACCTGGTAAATGGTATTCTAACACAAAAAATAAATACAATAAAGATGGTTGACATTGTAGTGCAAATAATACACTTTTTGTAGAAAGCTTCAAAAGGAAATTGTAGTGCAAATATAATATTACATTATCTGTCATTTGCCTATTACCCGTACACGAGTTGAGATCCATTTATACCATCTTTTTAGCATATATCACATCAACTAATCAAATTCATTCAAACTAAGTTTCCACTTTTTTTCTTAAAAATTAAATAACTCATACACGGTAAATCGTCAAGTGACGAAAAATATACCATTGCAACGAGAATTAAATCATCATTCTATCGAGAGGCACATGTGTATACTTTCGTGAAACTTTTTTCTGAGAAAATCATATATGATTCGTATCAGGGATCATATATTATTTTTCAAAATCATATGATTCGTGATACGAGTCATATAAGATTTTCTCAGATAAAAAAACCGTCGAAAGTATATAAATGTGCCCCTCGATAGAAAGAAGTTCTCGTCATAATGATATGTTTCGTTTTGTGTAACGATTAATAGTTTGTGAGATATTTAATTTTTAAAAAATGGATTTTTTTTGTTAGATGAAAAAAATAAATGATTATAATTGGTTGATTACGCTTAAAGAAGGTATACATTGAACTTTTCCACCCGTACATTATGATTATTATGAATTCATGTTGTGTGAAAAGACACGTAGTTTATGTTCAAAAAAAAGTCGGATAGTTATGGTTGCCAATATTTTGTAGTAATTTTAAATGGGTAGAAATTAACTTTAAATTGTGTGTTAACCGATAATCTAACAAAAATCATTTCTATAGTGTGTTGATCAGGATGTTATTGTGACTGAGATTTGATTAAAAATTTATTAAGTCATGTTTAATTCATAAATGATTTAATGCAGACAAGCTCAGTTTTATTACTTAATATTTTAAGTTATATTGCTTTATTAAGTCACAAACAAACATTTTCTATATAACTTAATAAATTCAGTTTTTTCTATTAATTCAATTAATACCTTATCAAACACCACCTAAGACTGTGTGGCTTAATCATCTTTGCCATAAAGCATGGGGGCTATATGTAACCGTTTCAAGGGTATAAAGCAACAAAAGTCTACTAAGTGTGAAAATTAAATGTTTGATGGTTTGTTACTTGATCACTTTATATTAAATGTCATTTGGAAGTTTATTTTATATATTTTGTAGTAAGAGTAAAAATATGTTTTTTTTTAATTTTGATGCAACATAGAATCAACTTATTATAACTTAATGTTTTTTTCTTTGGAATATTGTAGTCAACATTTCTCGACGTGACTTTTATCAATTATACATAAGCTTTTGATATTTATTTAATGATTTTTATGCTATATGATAAATTATAACATTATTCTTTACAAACATCGATTATCTATTTTATAATATGAGATTATCTACGGTTTACTTTTATTAAATTATCCTAATAAAAAATTTTAAAGCTAGCCCGTCCATTGGACGGGCCTTAAGGCTAGTATATATATATATATATATATATATATATATATATATATATATATATATATATATATATATCTGTATTATATATAGGTATAATTATGATTTGAAACCACACTTTTTAATCCAGTCATATCCCAGTCACATCTTTTAGCCAATAGTATTTCAGAATTTCCTAGAAAATCTCTAAATTCCACAAAATTCGGCTTTTAAATGGCAATTTTCTTAAAATCGCGTTTTGGAAACGCAGTTATGAAAACTGCGTTTGAAAATCGCGATTTGAAGGTCTGACCGGTCCGGTTCAAGTGCCTTAATTCATTTCCGATTTTTTAATTTATAAACAATATATATAGATTTATGATTTTTTTGAATAATATCTAAAATTCGGATATGTTTAAAAAAATTGTACATAGAAGGATTCGAACATGTGACCTTTCCTTCATATCCTACCAGGATTACCAACTATGCCAAACCATTATTTGTGGTTTTATATTCAAAACCAAATTAATATACACATCATAAAATTATCTTAATCTACAAGTTAATTTTTTTTAATATGAATATAAATGAAATTATACAAATCTATTCCATGAATATAGCAAACCCTCCTCTTCTTTCTCAAACCCTAATCTCTGTGTTATTTTAGGTTAATGAGTATCTATCTTTTATCAAACGATAATGATACACTTTTTTTTAACACGAACATACACTTTTGTTAATTAATTTTTTAAGTTTATATTTACAGATACAAGGAGGTACTAATATTATGTTCGTTGCACCATCCGGTTAGTATAAGCAGGTGACACACTTCTCATCTCAGTTAGTATAAGAAAAACCCTAATAATGTTTCTTTGATCTCTGTTGGTCTTTGTTTGATTTCCGTTTGGTGTTCAAAGCTCTTGGTGTTTTTCTGATATCAATAGACGTGTAAAGGTAAATGGGATAAGTTAATAAATCTTCAACCATGGTTATTTGTTAAATGTCTGACATCCTTTTCTTGACACATTCAGACCTAAATCTAACCCATGGAGACCAACAAGGTAATCCTTTTTATTTTAACTTCCAAATATTTGATCAGTAAATTTTTGATTTCACGATCTAGGTTTAATTCCACTCTTGTGGACTTGTAGCTTCTGTTAATACTTTGTAGACAAAAGTTAGAATCATCATGACAAATCAGATCCGCATTTATTTGTGAATTTTTTTGATATATTTACAATATATATTGCAGAATGTAGAGTCATTACTTGAATCAATATCACCACAGGTTACGGCTGCTGATGAGGTACATCCGGATGTGGGGTCAAAAGTATTGCAAATTTATTCACATGGTTGAATGTCAAACTAATGGTAAATAGCCTTAAACCTTAGTGATTTTGCAATGCTCGGAGAAAATGAAGAAGTAAATCATCAGAGTTTTAGCTCATACTCAGGTAAAAGAACTGTCCTTAAAGCTGACACGAGTAGGTGGCTTGCGGATGGGTGGAAGTGCCAACAAAAGAAAAATCAACAATGAAAAGCTTAAAGACCAAGAGAATTTTTGAGCACAGCAAACAACATACTACTTTTAAATATTCCAAATTTATTATCTAAAGCGCAGCGATGGCATTGAGCTTACAATCTGGGATAAAATGTCCCATAAATTCAACAAAAGCCAAATTCGACTTGATAGTAAATCTGTCATCTCGCACCCTATACAATTTGAATTCTTTTTCTATCCGCATAAAAATACATTACATCACAATTGATAGTCGTTAATGCAGGTCTGTAAATTTTTTTTAACGGCGATTATCTGCTATTATTCTCCGAATCTGCTCCTATTCTTCTTTGTTTTTTTAAAAGCCACAATTGATATAACTTTACTATCATGCAGGAGGTGTATGAACAAGAAAAGGGGCATGAATCATTACTCCTAAGATTTAAATAACTATGATTTCTACATACTAAACGGTTGGAGGCCCATGTGTTCCCAACACCTCATCCCTTGAAGGATTCTGAGCACGTAGAGCCAAAACACGAGACTTCAC
This sequence comes from Glebionis coronaria, assembly GCA_025667525.1. NCBI lineage: Eukaryota > Viridiplantae > Streptophyta > Magnoliopsida > Asterales > Asteraceae > Glebionis > Glebionis coronaria. Next base: position 6,668 of record JANFOE010003067.1, on the reverse strand, counting down.
TCCCAAGTTTTGCTGTAAGTATTGCATAATTAGAAAATTGTATACAGTTTAAAAGGATAACTTAAAGTAGCATCATTAAACAGTCCTACGACCAACACGATAATTTGATAATGTTAGTTATTATAGTTAATGTAAATGTACAGGTGCCAGATTTGTTTTGAAATCATATTACATAAATAGAACAGAAAGTAATCTTTTAATGGCTGATGCACATAAATAAGTACTATGACTAAAAACAAAAAAAAATTTAAAGTATGTTGATATTTTATATATGTAGCTCATGATTTACCTCACTGTTAGATCGTGGACAGGTCTGCTCAAAGGCCTTTTTTATAGAATTATATGTAAGTAACATTTCATAGTAATTAAGGTAGAGAAAGTTCTTCATTACTGAATTTGCATTTTGTGAATTAGATTGTACATGCTGTATTCGTTCCCTTTCTCACACGCCACTTTCAACGTATGTTATCCATTTAGCATGTTGGAGAGATTTCAAATCGACTTTGCACGACTTTAATATGTAGCCGTTCTTTGTTTGCAATGAGCGTTTCCCTTAAAAAGTCTTAGTCTTTTCCTTTTTGTTTATTGCAGACGGGGTTTCTTTTAACTTTTTTGAGCATCTTTTGGATTTGGTTATAGATTTTGTACCTTCTGTTAAAGATGAGGAAGTATCCAATGAGAGATCATCCATAACATATTTGGAAATCGATGTGGCTTCAAGCAAGGGAAAAGGTAAGGCTATTGCCTCGACATCTTTTTTTCTCTTTTTTTATAAAATATACGAGCTATGATTTTCGTTATTATTGATAATAAAATAGATAACGAGTGATCGAAAATGGACAGATTTTGTAGTGACTTCGCCTCACATATGAATAAAAATAAGTATCGTGGTAGTAAAACAAGGATATATTGCAGAATTAAGTGTACCACGTCCTGGTACACATGCCTCTATTTTCCCTCACCGATGCTTGCAGTCTGCATCTTGACTGTTGTCTGCAAGTTTCTAGATGATGGGTTTTGAGACTGTAAGTGCCGCAATCTCAGGTTTAAGTCAGTTCGTTTGTCTGTGTTCATGTCTGATATTTGTGAGTGCTGGTCTGATATTGGTAAGTCGGCCTGAGGTGTTATGCATTTTGCTGTCGTTTTGCCCCCTCAAGTAATATGGGTCTGTTGTGGTAATTAAGTATTGGTCCGTGTTTGACTCCTATCATTTCGTTGAGTTGGGGGTTTTCCCTCTGATGTGTGGATGGTGGCTGGATATTATGTTGTTTGGCAAGTTGATTTCTCATAGAGTTGACTTCTATACAGTGTCCCCATTGCATGTTCAACGATTCATTGGGCTGTAGGAATAGTTTACATGTTACAGATATCCATATTCTTCGGCCTTCTTAGAGTGGTATATATTCGATACCTTTTCATTTTACATATCTGGTTAATGGTGCACATAAGGTGGTTTGTGTTATGGGTCATAAGGGGACACTTTTTAGAATGGGTCGAAACGGGATGGGCTGGGTAAGGTTGACCGGAAAATGCTCTTGTCATAAATTTAGAATCTTTAGCAAATATTTAGAGTTAATAAACAATTACACTATAATATTTGTTCTTGAGTTAGATTTAAGAGGTTTTAAACCTTCATCACCCAAAAAAGAACTTTGGGTGACGTTGAACCTTCTCCGCCATTCTTAAGATAATTGGACTTTGGGTGCGATCAAACACAACATATATCGACCATTTCTAAGATTTATAATTAGCACTCCAGTCGTTGCAATTATTTCTTCTCATTTTGCAGGTTTTTGCGTAACAGAGTTCTATATTTTCTCGGAGACCCAGCACAGCAGATCCTAATTACAATCCTTTTCAGGATCTGATTCATGAGCAACCTCAACTGTTTCTGAACGAAACTCATATCGGGTTTGTCTTTCTCGCACGGACTTTCAATTACACATTTCTTTAGAGAACATCAGGCTATACCTCCAACCATAGTCCACTACACACACATTCAAGATGGGTATGTCTAACTTATTATTTATAGTTTAAGCATGACAAAAGGCATTTTATGACACACAATGGTGACTAAAATCCATGTTTCCCATTTTATTGTAAGCTTTAGAATAAATTAAAAAGATTATCTTATAAATGTTTCAGAGGTCTGAACTGGAAAAGGCAACACATAGTAAATAGTTTCCTTAGTAAGTTCTTAATAAGTTCTTAATAAGTTCTTTTATGCCAGCCTTGAAGATAATCGTAGGTGTCAATATTATTGTAAACCACAACTTGACTCAGATATTTGCTATAAAAATCAAGACTATTTTGTTATTATTGGTGCTTTCTCTAAATGAAATCTTCTTGGCCTTTCAGGATTGGTCGTTTCTTTTCTCTGTAAAAATAGCTAACACATGGTGCATTCTAAATGTATTCGTTCCTTCTTTAAACAGATCATGTAAGCTTAGATGTCTCGATAGAATGATGAGCACATCATTGTTATCCATTGACCAATTTGATATCAAGGACCTGCCTAACGTGTACTTAGGTCCACAGAAAACCATCAATATGAAGGGTGTTTTCAACACGATGACTACAACAAGATTACAGGAAGCACAATTGATTATGGTGAAAATTATAAAAATCAGTATGGGAAGCTATGGAAACGAAAAAGTGATCCAACCTATCTGTTATTGTCACTGAATCCGTTAAGCGGGTTGGTTCATCAGATGTGACCCATTCGAGTCCTACCAAAAGGATACTGATTTTAAGGACCAGTTGGCATTTATACCAGTTCAAACCCACTCGCCTCTGTTCAAGCCCAGGTTTATCGGTTCTTCTATAATTGCTATGTACGCCAAATATGTATAGTATAGTTATAGTTCTAATGATAATAACTTCATTGCTGTAAATAATTAAATTTGCATCACAATTTTAAGGTCAGTATACATTGTTGAAGGATTTTGTTATCATTTTATAACCCTTTCCGTTTTATTTCCTATAACATCTTACGTTTCTGATTAATATTATCCCTTATAACCCACAGATTGTAATTATTTTCACGACTTTTGCTTTTGTATTGACAAACTGGTGTAGTTATATAAAAAACTCACCACAATCCTCCTTAATAGCCTTATTTATTTCCCAATCCGTAGGGAAGATCATTCATGATTATGAAGATATACCAGCCTTGAATTTCATTGTAGGTGTTGATCTCTAACTTTTGAACTGAGATCATTACTCAACCTAAGCCACATCAAAAGAATGGTATTTTGGAAGTTGTTTTCTTGGTCCTGATTCAAGAACAAGTCATGAGTACTAAAAAAACATCCGACTGGTATGTTAATTCTGTTATTTTAGTTTTGTAGTATTAATTTTGTAACATCGATATACTACTTTGTTTATTATGTATGCAAAATCTCTTTTTTAATGGTTTAACTTATAGCTTTAAGTGAACTGTTGTTTGCATTACTGTGCAATAACTAAAATATGTTGCTAGGGCGGGTTGGGCAACAAGTCTACGTGGAGTCTGGTTAAATTATGTTGTTTCAATATGAGTGGAAACATATCAGCTTCTGCTGGTGAACTTTCAAAATATCCCAAGATACGCTCCCAAACCAGCTAAAGTGCAACCCGAAAGCTGCATCTCTCTCTGACTACATACGTTTTCTAGGCCACAGCTGTTGACCAGTAAAATTATCAAACGAGCTCTAATACGAATTAACATTCAATTAGTTCCAGAAATATTACTATGGAGAAGAATGCATGTTAGGAGAAACCATCGATGAACCACCAACTGTAGGAATAAGAGGACTTGCAAAAGATGCCTCAGATGCCATATTAGGGGGAGCATTGCGAACCGGGTTGACATGTATAACTGCTACATTGTATTCCTTCAGACGCTAGTCACTTCTTCAATGGCCGAAACCAGTGCTGGAAATCAGGATGGTAGTGTCGTTAGTATTGTCTCTACTGTCTACATCAGGCCCCGCAGAAGTGAAACCAGAAGAGCCAGTTGCTGATACGGTATCGAGGACCATTAACTTGAATGAAAGAGCTAAGTTAAGGTCTAGGCAAATATTGGCTGGGAATCAACCATCACTTGCTGTCACTAGGGGTCTAGGAAGGATTCCACAGGCCGAACTCGTGGTGGACGCACAGATCGTGGTGGTCCAAGATCTGGCTCTTAAGGTATGTATTCTTAATTCTTTCACGCTTCTTAATCTATCTGAATCTAATAGATCATCTTATATCAACTGTTTATGGAACTTATAGGAATGTGATAAAAAAATTGCGGCTGCACCTGATGTTGACTTGCTTGATCTCTCAATATCAGGTAATTTTGAATTATTTAACTTTTCTTGGGTATTCAATTTTTTAACTGTGTGTTTGTTGTGTGGCATTTGTGTCGACCTCACTGTTCAGTCCCTTTTTACTAATTTAACTGTATATATTATGTGGGTTACTATAGATTCTATTTTATTTTTATGTATGTGTGATAAGTCTAAGGCACGAAAAATGGCAAGAAAGTGTCACTATGGATCATATGATTAGCTTGCATATCAATTCACCTAAATAAATACACACTCTAATTTTTTTCCCCAAAGTGAGTCATGCTCTCTTAAGTTATAGGTGATGACGCCACTATAAGTAAGGCAAAGAGGGGGATGCATTAGAGATGTGAGTTCTGCATATTACAGAGTATATATATTTGTCATCTCAATGTCAATTGCGTCTACATCTTTTATGCAGGTTCATGTTATAAATTACTATTGTAATAGTTATAAGTAGAAAAAGTTAAAGTTGATTTGTTTTGTAAGTGATTATTAATTACTACTACGTAGTATTTGTTATGATACTATTGATTTGCTAATTTGCAATGTATAGAATGCACATATAAACGTCCCCTTCAAATGAATATTGTGTTTTTAATTATTATTTAAGCTAGACCTTATAAAAAATTATTTTCTGTGTTTTGTGCCATTCTTGGATCTCTTTTTGTAGTAAATGTGGGGAGAAGGGGGTGTGAGGAGGGGTATGGGATTTTGGAGTTTAGTATAATTTTTTTTTACTTATTCAAAATCTAAGCTAGATGTCTTTAATTCTCAAAACTAATGCATGCCATTAGTCTCCTTTTGAAAATAGGTGTAACATTTTATGATTTGTCTTAATGTCCAATTTTAGACTTTATACTAAAGACTCGCATCGTTATACAATAGAAGTCAATATTATATTCAATTTTACTTCCATGACATACATATTACGAAGGTAAGCGGCTCTTCGATTCCGGAACCGAAAACCACCGAAGTAAACCGAAACGAGAACCGAAATTTAAAATATAGAGGAATTGACAACCGAATCGCCTAACTGTTTAATTTTAATTTTGACCCATTATAAATGATAACACAAGCGTAACCCATATGCATATAAATGAATTGAAATAGTCGGCTTAAATCGTGGTCAATCATCATCTCTTTAACTGAAGCATTTCTCTCAGAAGTCTCGACTCCAATTTACTGCCTTTAACAAGCATCGCATTGAAGTTACTTCGTGTCCTCCTCGCCAAAAACGTAGCAACTGTCCGAAACATAAAATCAATATGTCAATAAATATAAAAACTTCACAATTCTTAAATCATCATATTGATCATCTGTTGCATGCTAGAACATTGAGCCAATTGATTACTTATTGTTAAACCATATACTCTATGTATAGAAACTTGTATTGTTTTTTTAGAGTACTTCCTATCTAAAATACATGTATTTATTGCATTCACATGCAAATAAGAAAACTCATATGATTAAATATTTTTATATCGAATATACAAATTTTAACACTGATAATTAACTAAACAAAAAAATGTTAACCATAATTATAAGTATTAAAGCTTTTTCCTCCATCTATAATAATATAAATGTTCGATTTTGTATGGTTATTTTTATTCAGTCTGTACCAGATTGATGTTGGAGTAACTCTACGTGGAAAAGGGACCAAATTTAATGGTTGAACTTGGTTATGTTCATTTTTGTTTTGTTTTAATTAAGTTATGTTTTGCTAATCTTTACTTTACAGATGTGAAAGCTAAAGCCAAAAACTATTAAAGGTTCATTTGTTTTATCAAAGACGATGTTCTTACACTGACGAAAGATTTTATGTTATAATAACACGAACACATGTAGAGATAAACCACAAACGGTGTTTAAAAAAAAGTTAACCCAACATAGATTATGTACATTTACAAATTAACATAACATCAAACACAATCGTCAGGTGTATTAAAGTTTAACACTATCAAAGGTTAGTTTACGTTTAACAAACAAAACTTTAAAAAAAACAATATTTATACAACCAACAATCCATATGGGACAACAGATATAACGGATACACAAACGTACTTTAGAAAAGATTTATGAAACGACCCCGCCCGTTGGGCGGGTTAGGACGCTAGTATATATATATATATATATATTATATATATATATAATATATATATATATATATATATATATATATATATATATATATATATATATATATATATATATATATATATATATATATATATATATATACTAGCGTCGTAACCCGCCCAACGGGCAGGGTCGATTTTTTTTCTAGAGGGTTTATTGTAGTGCGTTTTTAGTTTCTTGAATTTTTAATTTAACCTTTAGTATATTTTAGTTATA
>JANFOE010003066.1:0-15978 GCA_025667525.1 Glebionis coronaria | reverse complement strand
GACTGCTTCCTTACTATCTTTATCGGTAAACGTTTATCAGAAGGTGATATTCTCATCCTCCCGATAATCACTTTTTTTACCAAAATGGCTTCCGTTGATTATAGTAGCGTGGATGGAACTTTTCAACAACCGCTCTACACGAAGTCGTGTTCCGTTGCACAACCCATTCGATTGGTCAATATTCCGTAACAACATGATTGGAACACCAACTTTCAATCTAAGTTCATGGTTTGGTACGCCGGAGAATTTTAGACCATTTACGAACTCTGTAGAAAATATGGATTCGTCTATATTTGAACCTTTTTTTGACTTGCAAACACTATCGCAACTTGTAGTACGTGACTTCTTCTCCAGGAATAACCGACAATAATTTATCGTTTATAGTATCAACAACCTCATTCGTAGGCGCAAGAATGGCTTTTTCTGTGAAATATTTATCATCGTGAAGGTTATGCAACATATTCGGGTAAGTAAAGTTTATAATTGAGCCTACCGGGTCACTGGAGTCTTTAATGAGCATTTCATCGGTATTTCAATGTTAACCTCGCCATCGTTATCTTCTCCAAGCTTACCATCTCCGAGTTTTAGAAGCCATTCTGTAAACTCTTTAATCTCTTTGACATCTTCAGGACGACAACCAACAGTGAGACACATATTTACGGTTAACCGCAAAACTTTACAATGATCCCACAAGTAAGATTCTTTTAAAGAGGCGCCAACAATATCTTGTCGGGACCCTTTTGGAATAACGAGCAGGACTTGTCTAAAATCGCCACCAAAAACTATAGTCATGTTGCCAAACGGAGTGTCTATCGTTTCATGTTTTGACTTACGCAAAATGTCCCTTAATGATCTATCTAATGCCTCGAAGCAATGTTTGTGAGTCATTGGTGCTTCATCCCATATAATTAGCTTGCATTTTCTGATTAATGCAGCAAGATCGCTTCGAGGATTAATGGAACATGTAGATAGTTCATCAATGTTGATGGGAATTTTGAATTGCGAGTGTGCAGTTCTCCCACCATTCATTAATAAAGATGCTATGCCACTGGATGCCACGTTTAAAACAACATCACCTTTCCGTCGTATCCTAGCTGCTAGTGTTTTCCACAAGAAAGTCTTTCCAGTACCACCATATCCATAGACAAAAAAACACCTCCTTTACCTGTCTCGACGGAGTCCATGATGGTGTCATGCACACCCTTTTGTTCCAAAGTTAAACGACTATGTAGCTGCGCATACTCTGTCTGCAACTCGGATGGATTGTAATCTAACTCGTCATATAGCAATCGGTTACCAAAATTAGATACTGACAGTTCGTCCGAATATGGCATGTCTTCAAAATTACGTAAAGAATTGCCGCGACTACGCATTATCTCCTCTATGTAGAAAAGTGCAACGTTCTTCTTTTCGTCGTCGGAAACAATCAAATCTGAAGAAGACAAAAAATGGTAAATTTCTAAGATTTATAACGTTAACATGTGCATTAGTAAATTATTTTTTTAAACTTATTTTAACATATCCTGATCTACAGAACAAATGGTAAAAATCTATTGTTATTTTTTGATGTAAATAAATTAACCGTGTGTAATGTTTAGATTGCGTATACCTGGGATATTGAGGATGAGTCTTCGTTTATGTTCAACATCTTGTGAAAGTAGATCCCACGTTTCCAACCAAACAGTCAACGGTGTGCTCAATTCTTTACCGGCCAGGAGTGTTAAAAAAACTCGCTTAGATGATGGGGTGTTGCCCACTAACTTGATTCCTTTATAGCCTCAATGTACTCTTTATCATCTTCTAAAAGGCCCATAGCATAGCAAGCCTTTTTGTATGTCGGGTAGACTACCTTATCTATAGTTTTAAGCTCGTCGTGGTCCCTAGCCCCTGGAATATGGTTAAGTAGCATCCTGCAATAAAAAGCATCACCTGCTGAAATAGGGACGTTATGAATCCTCTCGATCGCGACCCTTTGCTTTCTCCGTGTCCATATCCTTTTTGCTGCGTTCCAAACATATTTTAAAGGAAATTTCTCATAAGTTAACTCCCTTGCTTGTTCATCAACCTTGTTTGTTTCCATCCACTGTAGGAACATAGATGTGGCGACGGTTGGCTTTTCAACAACTTGTTCAAGATCTGCGTCCTCATTGAAAACAACTACGTTTTCACCAGGTAGATGAAATGACAACCGCTCGACGGAAGGGTACCTGTGGTGAATTTCAAACTTGTATATACGCCAAGCTGATTCACACACACATAAGTATCTACAATCTAAAAATGCTTTAGTTTCATCTACTGGTTTTTGCGTTTGACCGTTTCCTTCAGCATCGTTATTGCTATCATCATACACCTCAGCTCTTACTCTATCGGGTCCTTTGTTTATATACTTAAACAGATATTTGATTGACCCATTTTGGTTGCACCATTTGACATTGATGTGCGACTGATAACGCTTCAAGAGGGTCTTGTTATAAGGTATAACGTACCCGTTATGCAGGTGATGACCACTCTTCTCCATAAAGTTTCCATCGTCTCTCCTCCTATAATTAGGATAAACATCCTGGTCCACTGAGCTATGTTTAGTAAATCTCTTTGGAAACTTTTTTGAACATTTGTTATCAACCATACACGATTGGCCGGGGTCATCTGTCCCACAAGGACCATGCATCATATGATCATAGACCAACTTGTATAATTCAGGATCTTCATATTTGTCCGGGATCTCGGCTGAAACGTATTGATCTATGTGTTCAACATTAGGAATCTTATCGTCCTTATGCAAAAAAAAAGCATATATGGCTGTGTGGCAAACCGCGTTTTTTGAATTCAACTGTATATACCACTGCATAGGTAAAGTAAATTAAGATTAGTAAGTTGTTTAACATCAAACGAAAAAAAATGAAAAAAATATAAGCGGTTGATATAATGGAATATATAACCACAAACCTGCTTGAACACGACCAAATAATCTCAAATCTTTAACATCTTTAACCATCTGATCAAGTTTCATCTTGTATACTTTACTGAGAATATCAGGCCTGTCGTTTGAGGTTAGATTGCGATCTCGCATAAAACGTGCTACCTCGGGCTAGTTGGGGTTGCATGTCATAGTTATGAACAAATCCGGACACCCATACCACCTGCACAATGCCATAGCATCCATTTAATTCTGCATCATATACCTTCTTCCTCCAGTAAATGTTGATGGCAGATAAAGAGGTTTCCCAAGTTGCGTTGGGTCGGAGTTTCCCTGTTGAACGTTCTTTTGAATTGCCGAGTAGGTATCACACCGCATGGTACTTTGATTTGTGCGGGTGAAATACAACCTTTCTGTCTCGACCATAGTGTAGCCATCCACAAGAAACTGTTGAAACAATCTCCTACCGAGTGTGAACATATTTATTTCACCGGGTCGATCTTGAATAACATATGCAAAATAATCTCGCATGCTGTTTTGCGGGGACCGGTTGCGCCTTCATCTTCATATTTATGTGGTGTAAACAAACGATAACCATCTTGGCCATGGGGCATTAATAACGGGTACTGGAGTGCAAGATACGATGGATGAAATATGTTAATACGCTACAAACTGCCTTCACGTTTGTCAATAACTATGTCTCTTTGCTCGACGCAAGAGTCAATGTCACCAACAATGAGACCAGCAACTTCGGCTGCAGTTGGTAGGTTATAAGTACGACCATCTTTCGCTCTTTTTTCCTTAAGTTTGATTTTGATCTGTTGTTCCGGGTTCTCTTTATATGTATCTCTTGCCATCCTAAAAGTTTGCACCAATTTGTTACATCCATCCAAGATATCTCTAACATCTCTTACTATTTCCGTATCAATAGGATGTCTTTCGTTGGATGGTCCAGCAGATTCAGATCTAGTTTAGGGAAATAATTAAAAGTATGTAAATATTAGCTCTAGAAAAAAACATAGCAATAAAAATTGATCAGTATAGAGAATCATGGTATGTACCTGATGGTAGTAGCTCTATTTTGAACTTCATTATCTGTGTCGAATATATAAAATTGTGCAAACTTTGGAGGCTTATCTTCTTCGGGAAGCAAAGTACCAATGGAATGGTAGTTCTGTCCGTGCAGACGGAACACAAATGGGCCACGACCACGGCGGTTTATGGCATGGTCTATTTTGCCACCGATTGAAGTAAAGGAGAACATGCTATTATAAGCTCTAATGTTGTTTAAGAAATTTTTGCTCTTCGCATCATCATTTAGGAAAAGATCTAACAATGGTTCTGGTGTTTCGGGGGCTTTTGCAATTAAAACCTTTCCGTTATTACAACATAGCGAAAACGCTTTCCTTGAGCCATTTGGATTACCTCTTCTAGATTCTACATGCCATAACAAAGCGTGACATTCTTGACATTCTTTAGTTGGGTCTCCGTGATCCAAGTAGTCTGTGATAAATGTTGGATAATGGTACATTAAGTAAAACACATTGATTAATAATATCATTTCGATATGTAGGGCGATGTGTTTAAAGAATTGTAATACTAACCTTTGGAAATACCGCTGAATTTGTCAAATACTCTTTGCGTGGGTACATGTTCATCTTCGTCAAGGTTTAGGCGTGGAATATCATCCATAGCTGTTCTACGTGACCTGCGTGATGGCTTTGTTACAGGCTGAGCAACCGTTGGACGACTATTTGGTTGTCTACGTGAGGACTTAGCACTTGTAGTTGGCGTTCCTGTTTCCACTGTATAAGAATGTGCCAGCCAACAAAACATAGGTTACAAAGTTTAATCGTAACAGTAAAGAGTTATGAAAAATATTGATATCAAGCTGTTTTCAAATATAAACATCTAATTAACTCACCATTTGTTACAATTGACATTGTATTGATGACACTTGGTATTCGTGTATGTGATTCCATTATTGGAGTTGCAATTATGTGCGGTGACATTGGTGTAGACCCAACAACAGGAATACTTGTTGCATGTGTCGCCTTTTGTTTCTGGTGTTTGGAATTACCATTAGTTTGTAATATCGCTATACAAATAGAACATTTATGTAAGTTTAAGAGTATAAGTTACCAAAATGGATTTGAGATATGCAAATGCAATGTATAACACTTTTATAAAAGTTTGACAGCTGAGATTTTGTATCATTGTAACTTACATGTTGATGTTTGGGAAAGTGGTGTTGTGTTACGCCGGAGTCCATTAGTTGGTGTACATATACGTTGCGATCCTTTTTGAATATTTTCCATGGCATCCCGTTGTTGCATTGTGCCTATAAACAATACATAATTTAAAGATATAAATGAATGAGTAACAGAAAAATTGATGCTTTATGTTACTTTAATTTTGAATGATTTTTATGTAAGGGTCAAATTAAACTACCTTGGAAGGGTGTAAAGGATGGTGTCGAGGCAGCCAACGGAGATAGACTATTAACTACACAAGTGAAATAATATAAAATATAAACATATATGTCAATGTCTGTTGGGGCTTGTTAAATAAGTTAAGAAGTAAAACGCAATCTTGAATTGAAAATACCATTCTAAATGCAAGAAAGCGATGTTCTTCCAAGAGGTGTTTGATAAGCAGCTATCGTTGAGGCCAATGATCCTTGAGTTAGAAAAATTATCATTATTAAAAATGGCAGTGGGTAGCGATTATTATGAATAAGTAAAACATAATGTGTTATAATTCATGAAATACTACATAGATTACAAAGTACACCTGGTAGAATGGTTCGAAAACTTGGTGCTGGTGTCGATGGTCGCATATGAGGGAAACCATTACTTGTTGTAGACAATGGATCATCTGTTACATTTTTTGTTGAATGTTAGGTACATGTAGAAAAATTTGAAGTAAATAAAGTATATCTATTATATAAAAGTAGGTGAATCATTATCTTACAATTCAAAATTTCTGCTAATGATACCCTTTTTTTTGCAGCAGGTGTTTGTGTGGCTGTTTCCGGTATCACGTTTTCTTTTCCACATGATGAATTTGTTGGGCGTTTGGTATTTGTTGCTTTGCGTTTGCCTAGTAACTCCATTCTTTTTTTCCTTCTCAAATGAGCATTATCTTCATCCATTTTTTTAAAAAGTTGTGTTGGTTGTCTGTCTTTTTAGACGAGAGATATTTTATTTTTACTTTAAAGTTGGGTTTCACATTTTGGGAAAGGTGTGTCAGTGATTTTTTTATCTGACGTAATTAAAATAATATATGAGGATCCAAAATTATTAAGTGTAATTTAATATTATTATTTGAAAACGATTTTGGATAGGTTTAACTAAAAATGGAAATGATATGATCTAAATGATTTTCATGGCTATCAGATGAATATTTATTTGTATTAGCTCAGATATTGTTTTCATTTGTAGCTAGAAATTCTGGATTTGGACAACTTTTTTAGACAAATCACAGTAAGGTAATTTTTGGTTTTTTGATCTATTTATTAGTGTTTTAAGAACATTAGGGTAATTTTTGTTGCTTAATTTTTGGTTTTTTGATCTATATATATATTCAGAAAAATGACAACACAATTTGTGTTCGACGTGACGCCAAACTCATACGCAGTAAGACAGGTATTGGATAGCAAATACTTTTGCATTTATAATTATGTATTCTCATTATGGATTATTAGTTATGGTTTTGTTCGTATTAATTTGTACACAGACTCTGCCCCTTCATTTCAAAGATCGTTATTTCAATGGCCAACAGTGGGTGTATCTGACCAACAACAGCAGGATTCGACATAAGGTTAGGATTGGTCTCGTGTCCGAGAATCAATTGGAGGTTTATGGTACAGAGTGGGTTCGTTTTATGGAGGCTAGTGGCTATCAAAATATTTCCACACTGCATTTTGTTCATGAAAGTGCTGATACTTTCTATGTGACTGGATATGTCATATCGGGATGGGAGAGTGGTGGTTATGATGAGTCACGAACCATAGGAAGGATGACCAGATGCTTTTGTCGACTTGGAAACAACGTGACACAAACTCCGGTAACGTGATCCTTTTTTTAAATAATTTATAAAATAACGGTTGTTGTTGAATAAAGCGGGTAAATGTAAATGCAGTTGCTAGCTCGAGGTTTCATTCCGGACTTTGAATCAGAGACATTTAATTTGACGGTGAATGGTAATATGTTCACCGTAACAAAGCGTCGTCAGTTGATAAATGGTTCAGGTTTCAACTATGGGGATGTTTTGTTTGGAAAAGGATGGGATGACCTTGTGTGCATGTTCTGTTTAAGGCCTGGGATGCCACTTGTGTTTACAAAGGTTATAGGAACAACATTTTCGATGATGGTGTTTGCTACCAATGGTTGGGAGCTTACCCATGAAAATATTGCCCCTACTAACCTGGTTTTTATGCAACCAAACATAGGAGAGAACGGTTTGTGCTTGTTATTAGATACTTATGGTTACAATTCATTAATAAATGTGTCCAGGATGGTTATAGTAATTTTTTTATTGTTAAATCTTTTACATAGATCCACGGATGCTCCAGATATGTAGATGGGCAGGCCATGACCGACATTTTGATGAGTCGAAAACTTTTTATCGGGCACTGTTAGCACATGTGACAAAGAAAGGCCGACTGGTAAGTTATATATTCTGTTGCAAAAATTAGTTTGCATACTATTCGAGTAATACTGATGCTTATAACTTATTCCAAATGTTAGACGATACCCGCTGAATTTGTGAGACAACGCGAACTCCACACTTATGATCATGCCATTCTGCACCACAGAGGTGTGGAGTATAAGGTTAGGCTTCAGCTTGTGAGACACCGAAAAAACCACATCTGAAGAGTCACGTGATCATGAAGGCTAAATGGCAAATTATATCCAGGGAGTGTGGGTTTGGTTTTCAGAAAATGGTTAGGTTCAAGTATGTAGCTGATGTGGAAGATGAGGATGAAGTGACACACATTGACTCTCTAGTTTTGATGCCCATGTTTGATATTTGTTGAAGTTGCTGGAAGACAGAATTGTTGCTGATTTTTGGTGACTTTTATTTTTGTTTGTTCTTTTTTCAGATATGTTTGTTATCCTTCCAAGTTGTTGAAAGATGAATATGTTTGTGCTTTTGCCAAACATAATAATAATTCATGTATGATGTCTGAGTAAACGTTATGGACTAAATTTTTTGTATATTGTTGACATTGCATTTGCAAAGTGATATTTATTATTGTGTTTTCAAGATTGATAAAGCAGTTGTGAGAAATGACTGCTATCTAATTGTTTTTTATTGCTGATATTGAGGATTTGAGGTGTAACTGATATATAGATTCACAACTTAATCCACGTTCCATGCTATTCAATTGTGGGGGTGTATAGATAGAAGAGTTAAACGATTACCTGCAAATCTTAAAGCAATGTTCTCCCAAAACCTCAGAGTCAATCCGTACAAACTTTAATTTCATTATGTCAGTATTGCTATTTTCCTTAACCTGCGATTTTGAGACAAAAATACATAAGCAAATATGATACGTGGATGAACAAAACACAATGCAATTAAGCTGCGAGTTAGAAAAGACTTATGTTAGACAATGAACGTTGCAAATATCACATAGCGTTTTGAATGCTATAAGAAAATTAACTTTCATGAACTTAACAGAGGTTGTTTGGGAATGATTATTAAAATGATTTTATACATGTTTCTGACTCAGATTAACGTGTTGTGTGTTTGGATGATGAATCAAGAGGAACATCGACTGGGCACTCCCGTCACATTCATCTGCAGGTTCGTGACAAAGAGGTGATAGCCGAGAGTTTGTAGTGAAAGGAACAGTATACAATATCAGTAAATATCAAGCAAAGGAATGGTATATGTTCCTTTGTTTTTTGTGTAGCTTCTTAAATTAAAATTTTCATTTTAAAATTATAAAGTAATTTGAACTGTATGCTATAAGTTCTGTGATAGTTGATTACTAACAATATAATGATGTTCTCACTGCAGCCTTTTAGTGTGCCATAGTTAAACTAAATATTAAAATATTATGTGTGAGTTCGTGGTTAAGAAAATCAGACATTTTTTGTTCCGAAATGTTTGGGTTTTGCTGATTCGTCAAGCTAAGCGTCCGGCTAAGCACCATAAATTGACTATACGCGAGAACAGATTAATGAAATAATGATTTCTAAAATTCTGTGTGAAATTAAACATCATTTTAGTCTTTAGTTGCGTCGCGGATTTCACTTACTCAGGTGTGGATGGTATATGAATATTGGTACTTGAAAGTCCTTGAAATTTGACTCCCATTACCAGGTAACTAAACTATGCGGATTTCACTTACTCAGGTGTGGATTTCACTTACTCAGTTGCAACATTTAAAAACCTAATTTCTATATGGACAACAAAAAGATAGAGAGGGTTTATAAATACCTGCACACCACAATATTCAAAGTTGTCATCCAAGTTGGCAGGTCCTTCTTAGTTGCTTGGAAAGGGTAAGATGTTTACTAAAGCACTGTTACAATCATAGGTGTCTGTGCTAGCTGGTTTCATTCAGGAAACCTCAGCCTGAGAATCATTCAGGAAACCTCAACCTGGTTTCATTCAGGAAACCAAAATAAGGGACGAATAACTTGTATTTAACGAAATAACCATAGTAGTTTTCCATTGAGTAATTTAGAACAGAAGTAATAAAAACCAAAATAGTGAACCTCTATTAAAAACTGACAGTATTTCTGTAAAAAAGTAATGAAAATATCCAACGGAACAATAAAATTCTGGCTTGAATTGGCATACCAAATTCAAGTTATTGAAAGAAACAAACATCAAGCATAAGGGACGGAAAAAGTGTTCAGAGGATCACAATAATAATTTATTCAAACTTAACTATATTTAGGTGTTTAATTCTTCTCGCCCATGTCAAGCAGCTGCCTCTTTGTGTTTGAACCCTGATCTTCCAGCACACCATCTCCATTACGTTTGTTTGTCGAACTATTTTCATTAGGAGTACTTGTAATGCTTTTCAAAACATCAAAGGGGGTCCCATTATCATCCATAACAGATCCAAGATCCTGTAAAAAGATCATTAAATTTACATAGAATTTATTTTTGTTTTCATAAAGATTGGTTGACCGTGATAATAATTACCAGTTGCGACACATTTGTATCCTTCAAAGCTGAATCAGTTGTCTGGCACTATGCAAATAAAAAGGTATAAGAACATGGACAAACATTGTATATTAATGCGAACATGTTTAAGAGATTGTTACCTTTGACGGTGTTGTATCATAAATGAGTGCTTTTATGATGTCAGGATCATCAGACATTTTCTGGACTGTCCAAGATGGTAATAATTTCTTTGATTTCCAGTCATCCATAGCAATTTTGAACGCATACTTGCGTTCAAGTATTTTGTTAAAGTCGGACGGAAATTCGTCAACCTTACCATTCTGCCACAAATACATTTATTAGGGTTACATTTGTTAGGATGCATCTTGGTACTATATCGTCTCAATCACTGATTCTCTTACAATATGCTATATCAAACTATTTAGAAAACAAACTAATTTAATTTTATATCACTTAAAGTTGGTATACACAATTTTGCACATCAGTTAACTAAACTAAGTAAATATGCAATTAAAGTTGTATTATATTCATACTCCCCAAAGACAAAAATAATGAAGTAACTATAGACTAATTGTGTTAAAAAAGAGTTACTACGGATAACATGCAAATCTTTACATATAGTAAACTCAAATCTAAAACAAATCAGAAAATACGATTTTCTAGTAGATAAATAATGCGAGTCATATAACATGGATTGATAGTTGTATTTCACTACCCTACAAAACAATACATGGATTGGTAGTTCTATTTAGCAACCATAGAAAAACTATGTTACATGCTAAATAAAACGATAATGAGATATTGAGATGTATATTAATTCACCAAGTCACGAAGTATGACAAAAAAAAACTTATATAAATACATGAGTTGATGGTAAACATTTTTTTAATTGGTTGAATTAGAAATGTGAAAGAAAAAAATGAAACAAAAAACCTATTTGACGACAGATTGAACAACCGGTACTAAAAGGCTTTTCACACATCAATATGAATCTCGATATTTGTTTCTTTTTTTGAAATCCGATAGACCATTCAAGTTAATCAGTTAAAACAAAAGAAATTCGATAGACCATTCAATCTCTGAGTCTATTTAGCTAAGCAACTACGCACCTAAATCTACTGTTATGTGTCTATTTAGCTAAGCATCGATCGAACCAACTACACACCAAAGTTTCTGTGTCTATTTAGCTAAGCATGGATGAAACCAACTACGCACCTAAGTCTACTGTTCTATTGTGGGGTCAGCAACACATTGAAATCAACAAAATTGCAAGTATATATATATTGCTACAGAGTGACAGAATGCGCCTAATAGAAGATACTATACTAATAATTGTAAATGAACAAATCAAATGACAGAACTCGACTGCCATTCTATACGCACCTAAGTCTATTGTTCTATTGTGAGGAATAAAGCACACTGAAATCAACAAAATTGCAAGTATATATATATATATATATATATATATATATATATATATATATATATATATATATATATATATATATATATATATATATATATATATATATATATATATTGCTACAGACTGCCAAAAGATCAGTAGTATTTTGTCACACATAGAACTCGACTCTATCAAAAATTAATATATGAATGTCTATGTTCAAAAAATTGGTATAGTTGATGAGATTGTTTGTTTTACCTTTTCTTGAGTGGCCAAAAGCTGATATGCAGAATTTCCATCTAATATACTCTTGACATCTTTTTCAAACAACACCAAGCTTGCGGTACCCGCATCATCTTGGACGCGGCACTGGATACGGAACCTAATCATACAGAATGGGAATGTTTAAAAATACTCAGAAAGATTCAGATGGTTGAACATACTAAAAAAGCTAGTGTTGAAATACCCTGTGACAACGTTTGAGCACGGAACGTCACAGAGTTTGCAGAAATAACCGTTATTGCCTTTAGAAGAAGAAGAAGCAGAATCCTCTGTGGATCCAGGAACCACTTGCTCATCATTACGGGTCACCTTCCTGTTACACTTTCTACATCCCAAATACCACGAGCCTTCTTCCTCCTGGATGAGAACGACGGTCCCCACAATTACAGACACTTCTCCCTAGATCAAAAAGAATTAATAACTAAGTTTCCGAGTGTTTACAAAAAATGGAAAATACAATATTTATGAAAATAATCGGAAATTGTTAACAAATTTACATACTCTTGGAAGGTCCATAAGTTCATCGATGTTCCTAAATCGATTCTTAGTTACAAAATCTTCATGGGTCGAGAACTTTGAGGCAACAAATATTTTTGAGGCAGTATTAGATGATTGTTCTTTCTCAGGCAACAATATCTAACTACAAAACAAATACACAAAGATAAACTGAATAAGTGCCAAAACTTTTTTAACTCATTTTATAATGTAGATGAATTTGGGTATACCGTTTTCTAAAGTCCTCAATTTCTTGCAAATCATCGTTTAAAATGCTTTCCTTTCCATTATGCATAAATAATTTGGTCCCATAAAAAGCATTTTGCACTTGCATGACACCTATAACAAATATAATAATCAGAATGCCATCAACAAATGTAATAAAAAATTATGGAAATTTTATTAGTAATTAAACTTACCATCCCATTTCTTCATTTTGCCAAGCTGAATAACAACAATAAGCAATCCAGCATCGTCAGATGATTTCAGAAAGTCCGTAAATTGATCAGCATTGATTTTAGTGTTTTACTACTCTTTAGGAAAAGAGCATAAATAGGGAAAGTATTAAATACGACGGTTTAGGAAAACCGTGTACAAATGACCCTAGATGAAATGAAAGTTCGTTTCCCAAGGAGGTATATGTGTGTGAAAAACTTGTTAAACCTTTGTGATTAATGATTGGTTTAGAAGAGGATGAGAAAAGAAGATGACGAAGACGTAAAAATAAAAATTATTACTACTAGAAAGTTAAAACGTAGAGCCCTAAAAACCACAAAAATAAAAATTAATTCTAAAAATTACCAAAAATTCACCAAAAATCAAAATAAATAAACTAAGAGTTTACCAATGATCAAAACTTTTTCAAACCTTTTAAATAATTAAATATTCAATTTTTAAATGCTAATTAAAGCCCTAAAAATCAAATAAATTATCAAAAAGCCCAAATAAAGATTTTTCAATTGGTAAACCTCTAAAATGACCTAAAAAGATTAAAAACTATTTTTAGAAATTTTTTAACTAATAGAAACTATTTAAAATGATTTAAAAACTATTAAAACTTAAAATAATTATAAGAATTAATCTAAAAGAGATAAAATTATTCTAAAAGTTGCTAAATTCCTATTTTAATGTATTTAACCTAAGAAAAATGCAAAAAGTTGGAAAAAGTTAAATTTTAAAAATAATAATAAAATAATAATAAAATAATATTAAAAATCCAAAAATTATAAAAAAATTAAAAAAACTTGCAAAATAGTTTATTTTAACCTAAATAATCAGAAAATCAAAGTGAAATGACCAGAATACCCCTATTGGGCCCTCAAATGGGCCAAAACCAAAAACAATCAACACAAATGGGCTTTTCGGCCCAAAAAGTCAAACTTGGCCCAATTGACTTGGAAAAGCCCTATCTGACTTAAAATTCAATTCTAAGAACAAAACTCTAAAGGCCCAAAAGCTGAATATGAGCTTATCACAGCTTATTAAGCACACAACTTATTCTTATTGGGCTTTTCAGCCCATTAAGCAATAAGCCAATGCCATAAGCTCTAATTTGAAACACAACCTTCTTTTGGGATGCTTAGGAGATCTGTAAAAATAAATTTTGAAAAAGCTCACTCAATAAGCCAGAAATAAGCAAAACATTATTTCACAAAACGACAAAATAGTCGGGTTTGAGAAATAAGGCACCTCAGGACTTGATTCAAGTTGCAAAAGATCACAAATGGACTCAATAAGCCAAATCAATTAATAAAAATCCAATAAGCACAACCAATAAGCCAGAATAAGCACAAATGAACTTATGAAAAAGTCAATGAAGTTGGTTTTCTAGTCAAACCCTAAAGACAACCCACCAAATGCTCTAGTATGAACACATGGGTCAAATAATGAGCACCTATTACAAAATCCAAGTTGTTGCTGGTTAAAATAAGCTATTATAGCTTATTGATAAGCTGGACCCAATTTTACACTAGCAGTGGTAACTAGCAGGGGAAAGGAGTTCCCACTGCTTTGACTATTTGACCAAGCTTATTTGAGAGTTCTGGTTGGATTCAATTGGAAACAAAGGCACCCTTGTGATCAGTGAATCACAAGGAGTCAATAGAAACAAGAAAATCAAAATTTGGTTCACACAATAAGCCATAATCAATCAAACAGTCACCAGATATAGCCCAGATATGGAAATAAGCAGTTAAGCACTTAATAAGCAGATTTAGCAAGAATAAGCCAACCAAACTTAACAGGATGCATACACAAGCTATATAAACTAAGAATAAACACAAAGCAACAAGAATCAAACACTGAATCAAAGTAAACAACAAGATCAAAGCATGAAAAGTTACTGATGAACAATGAACATATGCAGAAACAAGTTTGCTGATCTATTTGACACTTGATCCAATTTCAGGCCTCAAATCCTTCTTCCCTGGTGTGATTTACTAAGGTTTAGCACTTGTTAGCCCTAGCCTAAGCTTAGATCTAGGTGTCCTTAATATCCTAGCCAATTTTACCAAGTATTCAAGATTTTATACCCTATTTTATGAATCTATGTGTTTCAAACCTTCAAACCTGCAAACAGATGAACAATATCACCTAAATAACAGATACCAACACTTAGCCACAATAAACAACCACTTAACAAACCTCAAATATAATTTATGCAGTAAACCCAAACATCCTTTTAAAACTTGTTTTCACAATTTTTCAAAGGCTTATGCAGATTTTACCCACAAATCAGTCTAACAACACCTCATAAACATCAAACCAAGCCAAATTAACAATAATCAACCACAATATCACAGATTCAAGCACAAATCCACAAAAATCACAATTAATCAGAAACTTAAAGAGAAAATGAAAAGGGAAGAAGATGCAAACCTCCAAGACCTACATCCAGGCCTTGGATTGTTTGAGCTGAGGTACTAGCAGAACAAGTACCAGATTCCAAGCTGCTAAGAAGAACAAACCACAAAGTGAGATCAAAATAATACCAACTTTATGATTTTTGATGCACAAGCTTTATCACCTAAAACCTTGCCTCAAAAACCTTCAAACAAGATTATGGAACTCAGATTTTAGCTTATCAAACACCAAACTTTTATAAATAACAGATTAGAATTCAAAATTTTAAGAAATTCAAACTTTATTTCATAAAAAGGAATTACAAAGATTTAAAAGCTAAAATTTGGAACAAAGCTCTCTCACAGGTTGAGGAGTCTTTATATAGGCAAATACCAAGGCTAGCACTATTTACAAACCCTAGAAGTGAAATTCCCTAAATGTCCTTGAGGCTTCTAGACGAATCCTTGGTGTGAGCTGTCCAAAGTGATCAAGGGCGTTCATTTTAGCTTTAGGATGAAGCTAAGGATCTTGGCTGTTGATTTTGCCATATAGGATGACTTGGAGGTTAAGTTGTCACATGATTGGTGGACGAGTATCTGGGGGTGGGGTCCATAGTGAGTGGGATTAAGGGTTTTAAGGTTGGGATGGGATTCTGTATGTGTGAATCACACGTGGGTGTGGGTAATTGGGATTTACCCTTTGGTTTAAGTGAGATGGTAACTGGGTTCTTGGGGTGAATAGTAAAGATTTTGATCTGTTTTTGTAGGGATGGAAAAGTGTTTGGCGCATTATTTATTTGAATGTTTCATTTGCACAGCTTTGCCCCTTGTGTTTTCAGAAAATGGGTAAAACGTGTTTCTAGCCACCAAAACTTCCATTCCTTTGT